>PVKP010010092.1:0-65834 GCA_004027715.1 Plecturocebus donacophilus
GGGGCGGGGGAAGGGGAGGCCCAAGGGTCCTCCGCCGGACATTTACAGTAAGTTCCTTTCATACCTCTGTCGATAATAAATGTGTTTATTCTCTGTGAAAGGAATTTTTCACATTTTACCTCTTCCATATACATTTAAAGGTGATACACATTTCTGAGCATTTCAACATTGATAATCAATGTTAATATTGGAAATGTCCTTCTCGGTTTCATAAACCTGGCTCTCCTGAAAGGCTGAGCATGGTTTTGCCTTGGCTCTGGGATGAACCAAGGTGTAAAAAGTTTTGGCAGTTGTGAGAATAGCTTGCCTTCTCCCAAAAATGGGGATGCTGAGATGGTGAATGTACCCGGAACAGCTGTGTTGGTGCTAGTCATTATTGATTGTAGTTATTTCAGAGAGCATATGAGATGTACATTTATTTTCTTAGCTGCTCGGAGTGAAGAATTGAGAAACCTAGCCTGCCTGCCCCTCTTTCCAGTCACTGTGAGATGCCCCCACACAATGGGAAAACAGCTTGTAGAGGGGCTCAAACCGTGGAGGATGCGGGAGTGACCAGAAGTGAATCACCTGAGTCTTGCTGAGGCATCTGTGAGTCAGATGAGATGAGGTCTGAGAAAAAAACAGAATTGACCAATATCAATTGACCACAGATAGACTAGTAAAGCAGATAATTATTTTGGAATTGTTGATTGGCAAATCAGATAAGGCAGAAGGGAAGATGGTGATGATTTTTTTTTTTTAATTTTCTCAAACCCACTACTGTTAAGCATGTTTTCCTAAACAGGTTGTTAAGTATTTTTAGGAACACCTAGTGTCAGTGCTAGTCAGGGGAAATCAGCATTGGATAAGGCAAGACTCTGTGCATTCTGGTCCCATCCCTGCCTCTAACTGGCCCTGGTAACTTCATTTCCTTAGTTTCCTTATGTAGGAGTATAGAATTATACTGAATGAATCTTTTATGTGTCCAACTTTATGTAATATCCATAGGACATTATTCAGCTCCAAAATTTTATTATTTGAAGTTCCTGAATGTACAGAATATCTAAAGGTTAATCGAAATAGAATTCTTTGTATGCCAGCATATTTATTTCCATTGGTAAACTCACCCAGTTTTTATTTCTTCACAGATATTCTAATCTTTCTCCATGTAAGACTGTTTTTCTTCGTCCAGTTATGCTGTAAAAATAGAGTAAAAGAAATCTACACAATATTGATATTGTTGTCAGGAGCCAAGGATCACACCAACTTGTACACTGTTGTGATAAGCTGTGTTAAGTGCGTAAGCTGTCAGTGTCAATCAACCCTTAGGAAGAAAGGACATCTCTGATAAGGAGATTGAATCTACTAAGCCTTCAGTGAGTTGATGCTCTACCAAATTTATATTCTAGTAGAGGGTGGATAAGTAACACAATTTTTTGTTTCTATTCACACAATAAACATAAAATCAGCTAATTATAGGGAACCTGAGTGTAGGCAAGTTCTGTATTTGCAACACTGATTCACTGTCCTTAACACTAATCTTTGACCACCTTATTCACCATTTCCAAGTGTCACTTGAGAAAACTGACCTGAAGTCCCTAAATTCAATGCATCATGCTGTCCGTTCATGGATTAGGACTTGAACAATATCATGAAAAGACCCTAAAAGTAGCTTATAAATGGCATTTAAAATTTTGTCATTTGCAACTGATCCTGTAGTCATTATTGGACTCTCTCTTTTTTTGAAAGTGAAGTTGACTGCATTTGATAAGCTCAGGAAGCATCTAAAATGGATTTTCATTTGTGAATGGTAAAACTAATATGATTGCCAATAGCTACATCTGATAATTTCAGTGCATCATTAAAAAGTCAAAAGAACATAAAAAATATATTGGCTTAGTGACCTGTTGTGTACACAGAAAATCATAATACAGACTACCTGGTATGGGGTTGAAAAGATAGATTGGTGAGGTTGAGATAGGGAGTGAAGTCACATCACATAAAAAATGGCAAGAAGACAGAAATAGAAAATAACCGCATTTGTACTTCTCATCTCTCTTATCAGCCATCCTTTGAGTGTTTAAGTAGCATAGAATGTGAATGATGAAGATACTCTTGTACAGTGTTCTTTGGAAGCGGGTTTGCGGATATTTAGACAGCCCTTCCTCGGAGTCTCTCTTAGGCTGCATGGGCAGGGCTGGCAGCTGACAGGCTAAAGCAGGTGCGTAAAGATGAAGACCAGTAGCAGGGCCAGGAACTGGGCTGCGAGAAGCGCTGAACATCAGCAGGTTCTGGTGGAGGGCACTCACTTGTTGTTGGCTGGTTGCTGAGGTCAGCTTTAGGGAGCTGTTGCTTTGCATTGGTAAGCATTTTCAATCCTGGAATTTTTGCTTGGAAACAAGCGGAATTAATGAACTGTTTACTCAAATCACCAAGTAAATAAAGCATAATTAATAACAATTTGCTTTAAAATACGTATAATAGTATACATCTCTGTTTACCTTAGTTATTCTGAGAGCACAATTATGAATTATTCTAAGTGTAGAAGCAGAACAAGAGAAACCTGGATACTCTCTACATTGGACAAAGCATCTCATATTGTCTCATTCAAGTTTACTTGCGGGTTTTTTGAGGGGTTGGACCACCTTATTCCCTGAATCTTAACTCAATTCCATATAATTAATTTCCCTAACCTCAGCTCCATTTTACTTGATGAACTGATTGAAAAAACAAGTCTGGGGCTTAAGGAAGCTCTTATCCCGTAGGTGTCTTAATACACCTTTACCGTAACTACATTATCTCTGTGCATCACAAAGAACACTTTTTCCCATCAAGTTATACCAGTTTAGTCTGTTTCTAACGATAGGATAAATGTTAGCAAAAAGTTATTTAAATTGTTTAAAGAAGCAATATGTTGTAGAATTCTGGAACAAATGTTTTGTGTGAGTGCTACAAAAAACAATAGTTTTTAAAGGAGGTTTTGGTGGTGTTTGTGGGTTTTTTTAATTCTGGTTTTTTGTTTTGTTTTGTTTATGTTTCTAGATGAATCTGTTTCTTTCAATGAACCCTGTTCTATAAAGTAACAAAATTTATTTCATAAATGCTAGTCAGAATGTCCTTGAGCTTTAAAAATAGAAACAGTTCTTTATTTCTTAGATACTAAGTCATTAGTAGTAAGTGTCCTTGTCTCTCTCCAACTTCTTCCCTTTATCCCTGGATGCCCCTTTATCTGGGGAATATGGAGGATGGAATAACCATGGCATATGGAAGAGCTTACAGAGAGAACTGTGCTGTTTTCTCCCCGAGAGGAGGAATATCAAAAAAGATGGGGAGAGGAATGGCAAGGGGCTTTGATAAGCTGGGTATTGAGGCGATGCTTGGAAGAAAAGTGCCAAAGTTGTATCATTGTGTCTCTTCAAGTCAATATTTACAGATCTAGAGGTTCTGATCAGACCCAAGGTCTCGACCTCTTGTCTCTACCATGTCCTAGTTATGATACTGGGCCCATTACTTAATGTTATCAGTTTTCTAATCTGAAACAATCCATGTAATACTGTCTGCTTTGCTGATGTTGCTCTAAATTTTGCTCTAAATTATCTAATAATATGTGAAGGCTTCTAGCACAGTCTCTAGCCACATATTAATATATGTTATATTTTACTCCTTTTTAAATGACAAGAAACCTATACAATTATTCAGGGCCTTTTAAAAATACTTACTAAGCAATATAGGAGAAGAAAGTAATACTAAAATATCAAATAAAACCTAACTGCACTGACTAAAAAGTAATCACACTATTTTAAAGAAAGAAATTTCGTTTCATCATACGCTAATGTTCTCAAAACATGGCTCGGAATGTATGATTTAATTGGTAATCCAGCATAAAGTGACCTTTTCTGACCTCCTGAGCCACAGGAAATCCAATTCTTTTCTGTTCTTTAAAAATAATGCCTATAGGGTAATACAAATTGATTTTCATAGGGCATTCATGAGAAAAAATATGCACATTTAGATACAAAGAGAGTATTTGCAGGTTGTTCAAATGGACCCTGCATGGATTCCACAATATATTTCGCCTTAAGTTAACTAACTTTTAACGGAGCACTCAATTAAATTGAAGGGATTTTTCTTTTTTTGCCATGCAAAGCCATATTTAAATAGCCAATTGCAATCACATTGCTTCACCAAGCTAGAAAATGCCATTATTGCCCACATTTTAGGAAAATATATGCCTTAAGATTATTTCCTCTTCATAGTACTCCGTGTACCCTCCCTTCTCCCTGCATTTGTGACTTAATTCTTACATTACTTTTTTTTTTTTGGAGAAACGTCCAGATTTTTAACTTTTTGCCACGTATGTTTTGGTTTCTGGATATTTCATATGAATGGAAACCCCCTGTGCCTCTGTAGGAAATGTATCTTTGAATTGCTAATTGTTTAGGATTAACCCTATAGATGTTTAGATGATCACTTGAATTTCTGGGCATTTCCAGCCCATAAATTCAGTCTGTGTATTTCTGGGACTTCAATCATAAGCCATACCCACAGGAATAAAGGTCAGATTGCCTCATATGTAGAATGATGGCAGGCTCTGTGTTCTGTGGTAGAGCACACAGAATCCAACAAGGGGCAGGCCATTGTTCTTCTCTTCCTCTCTCCTCCTATTAGCCTGGGCTCCTGGAACAAAACACCACAGACTGGGTGGCTTAAACCAGAGGTCCTCGACGTTTTTGGCCCCAGAGACCAGTTTCATGGAAGTCAGTTTTTCATGGAACGGGGGATTGGGAGGTGATTCAAGCACATTACATTCATTGTGCACTTTATTTCTCTTATTATTACATCGTAATATACAATGAAATTATACAACTCACCATAATGTAGAATCATGGGAGCCCTGAGCTTGTTTTCCTGCAACTGAATAGTCCCATCTAGGGGTGATGGAAGACAGTGACAGATCATCAGGCATTAGAGTCTCATAAGAAGCGCACAACCTAGATCCCTCGCATGCACAGTTCATAAGAGGGTTCAAACTCCTATGAGAATCTAATGCCAGTGCTGATCTGACGGAAAGTGGAGCTCAGGCCGTGAGTGAATGATGATGAGTGGCTGTTAATACAGATGAAGCTTCTCTTGCCTGCCCACCAACCACCTTCTTCTGTTCTCGGCCAGGTTCCTAACAAGCCACAGACCGATTTCTGTTGGGAACCCCTGGCTTAAACAAGGGAAATTCATTTTCTTACAGTTCTGGAGGCTGGAAGGCTGGAAGTCCAAGATGACAATGCCTGTACAGCTGGGTCCTGGTTCTCCTCGGCTTGCAGACAGCCACCTTCAGGCTGTGTCTTCACATGGCCTTCCCTCTGTGCCCGCACCCTGAGACAGAGACAGAGAGACAGAGACAGAGACAGAGAGAACACTACAGAGCCAGAGAGCGCTCTGGTGTCTCTTCCTCTGTTTATAATGACATCAGTCCTGTGGGGCCCCATACTTATGACCTCATTTAAGCTTCATTGCCTCACTGAAAAACCTTTTGCCAAATAAAGTCACTTTGCCCTTCAGGGCTTTGGCATATGACTTTGGGGGAATACAATGCCATCCATGGCGCACCTTCAAGACTATTCCAGTGTCTCCTGTTTAACCCTTAAGATCTCCTCTCCCCTTCTCTCTACGAGCTCTATGCATGTGGACACTGATCTCTACTCCCAGGTCCACTGACTTCTGATGAGGTTTGGCCAATGGGAAACATTGGCAAGAAATTGGAGTGTAAGAGGAGGAGATTGAGGGCCCAGGTATGCCTTCACCTGCCCCCAGCCTGTAGGGCCAACACAGGCCAGCGTGTCCCGTGACCGACCTCTGTTAGCCCCGCCGTCTCCAGCTCCATTGACTCCCCTCTCTCTCTGTGCCCCTTCAGGCCTGGGAGTGTTTATTGACCCTACTCTCCTTCGAGGTTTTCCTTCACCGTGCTCAGTTATAAAATAATTCCCCCAAATTATCTGTTCAATACAAGGACATCACCTCTGTCTGGAAGGGACACTTTGAGGGCAGCAGCACCCCACTGTCCTCTCAACTCAGGACTCTCTCAACCCAGTGGATCCCAAAAAGCCCCTTAGCAATGCTATTGCTCCTCCTTAGTGGTGTCTTCTATGAGTGCTGCTGGAAAAGAATGACCTGTGTTCACACTTCTGAGGGAGTCCCCCCTCAGGGTGGGATTTCAGGGAACTTGGGGGTTCAAAACTACATCCTGCCCTTTGAGGGCAAGGCATGCATCCATTCTTTATCAGTTCTAATCCTACCACCAAGTCTAGAAAGAACTTGAGGACTGCTCTGCTCTTATATCCTAAGGCCAAACTTCAATGAAGACATGGGTGATTTGGCCAGAAAGGGTGCAATAACCATTAGCCTTCTTTTTGCCCAAAAGAAGACTGTTGTAGGGATTGCCCATTAATAGCTCAGGGTGTGGCTCCAGTCAGTTTTCAGGGTCTGGCATTTTCGTTTTTTGTTTATTTGAAGACAGTCTTTCTCTGAGCTCTGTTGCCCAAGCTGGAGTGCAATGGTGTGACCATAGCTCACTGCAGCCTCGACCTCCTAGGCTCAAGTGATCCTCTCGCCCAGCTTCTCTAGAAGCCAGGAATGCAGACACATGGCACCATGCCCAACTAGTTTTTTATTTTTTTTCTTAGAGACAAGATCTCGCTATATTGCTCAGGCTTGTCTCTAAGTGCTGGGATTACAGGCACGAGCCACTGCACCCAGCCCCTTTAGTGAGCAATTCTGAGAGACCGAGTTTTCTGTCTATAAAATGATGATAATGTAAACTTGGATTGTGCAGAATAATGTTTGTAGAGTGGTTAGCACATAGAAGGTTTTTTAGAAATGTTACCCTCTGTCATTTTTAGTACAACCAGTGGATCTTCTATGGGTAAAACCCCTTTTGGCCATAACATAAAATTATCTTTTAAGAATTGAATCTGTGTTTTCCCTCTTAGTAGAGGAATTAATGTGTTTGTTTATTTTTTTTATTTATTTTTTGGGGAGGATATTTATCTTGTTTATTCATATTCTGTGAAATGAAAACAATACAAATTATATTTCAGAATTTTTGTGTGGGTGAAAGTGTTGAATATAGAAGCTCTATGTAGATTATTACGAAATAAGATATTATGGTATTTAATACTGATAATATAAATTTAAAAGAACTTAGTTCATTTTTAAGGCATTTTAGACAAAAGGCACAAAGGTATTTATTATTTATAGGCCATATTTCCTTCAGCCTGAATTCTATATTTGATCATTCATTTTTCTTTTTGAAGATTTAATTCTTTTTTTTATTTTTATAAAAGTAATACATGGTCATGGAAGATTGACATAAAAAAGAAAATAAAACTCTTTTCTGATCTTACCATACAGGATAACTTCAATTACATTGTCATTTTATAGTATGCATCTAAATTTATGCATATAGGCTTCTGTATATACACACTTTTTTTGTCTTGCCCTTTTTTTTTTTTTGAGACGGAGTCTCTCTCACCCAGGCTGGAGTGCAGTGGCACAATCTTGGCTTACTGCAACCTCTACCTCCCAGGTTCCAACGATTTTCCTTACCTCAGCCTCCAAAGTAGCTGGGATAACAGGCATGCACCACCACACCTGGCTATTTTTTTTTTTTTTTTTTGTATTTCTAGTACTATTTCGGGGTTTCACTATGTTGATTTGTATTTCTAGTATTATTTCAGGGTTTCACTATGTTGGCCAGGTTGGTCTTGAACTCCTGACCTTATGATCTGCCTGCCTCAACCTCCCAAAGTGCTGAGATTACAGGTGTGAGCCACCATGTCCAACCCCTCTCCCCTCCTTTTTTTTAAGCTACAGGGTCTTGTTCTGTCACTCAAGCCGGAGTGCAGTGGAGCAATCATAACTCACTGCAGCCTCGAACTCCTGGCTCCAAGCAATCCTTCCACCTCAGCCTCCAAAGTAGCTGAGACTACAAGCATACAACACCACACCCAGCTATTTATTTTTCATTTTTTGTTAATATGTGGTCTCGCCCTATTGCCCAGGCTGGTCTCTTAACTCTTGGCCTCAGATGATCCTCCTGCCTTACTTAGCCTCTCAAAGCACCGGAATTACAGGTGTTGACCACTACACGGAGTCTACGCACATTTTTTACTAAACTGAGACTGCTATATCATTTTGTATGCTAGGTTTATAACTACATTATCACAAAAGTGTTTTCTAAATATTTTCTTATTAAATATTTTTTAAAATGAAGTTACTTTTTAAAGAGTTTAATTGAATTTTATACATGGGCTCACTGTCATAATTTTACATACATATATATACACGTGTGCTTGTACCATATATGCTTTTCATTGTTTTGTGGGTCTTTGTCTATCATCTGTTATGGTGCTGTTTAAATCAGGTGGGTTTTTGCACAATCTCATATGTGTTCTGTTGACCTATCAGGTGAGGCCCAGTGGGACCCAGAATTTTGCCTGTAACACAGCCCCTCATTGTCTGATAGAGAGAGAACATATTAATGATGAGTTAGAGCATTTTTTTCTTTCCCTCTGGTATGTTGTTCTGTCTCTGAGGTCTAGACATGAGTTCATCACCATGGTTTCTTAGTCTGACCACCCCCACCATAGCAATGCATAATCCCTCCTAGAGGTTAACATAGCATTGAACAAAATTCTCAGTTTGTGATGGGTTTGTGATTTCTGCACCTTTCTGTATATATCATGAATATTTTGATGGGATGTTGAGGGATGGTAAACCAGGCCCAGCTGTCTAGCAGCAATAGCAACTGAAAGTTTATCCTCTTCTCTCTTCGTGAATATTTCCAATTCCTGGGTAATCATAAAGCATTTTTTCCAAGTTCAAGGACAAAAAGAAATGAATGTTCAGGTCTATCAAATCATGTCATAAATATTCTGTTCCTTGAGGATTCAAGGTCTGGAAGAGTTTATCACAGATACTCCAGACTTTGTTGTCTCTTTTACTTTGGCTTTTTCCAGAAATTCTAAGACAGCATCCCCCAAATGCTTTTCCTTCCACCTGGTGACCAGAAAATTAGGGCCTAGAAGGAAAAGTCTCTGCCATCACCAGCTTTGTGACTTGAGTTCTCACTTCCTAATACAAAATAAGGGGTTTGACCTAGATGTCCTCCAATGTGCCTTCTAGCTTTAAAACTGTAACATTTCTGAGGGATTCAGCTGTAGCTATTCCCAGAAATACTCTTTATTTACTCCTGGCTTAATTCTCTGTTTTCTCCTGAAGATATCATTTCATGTGTATGTCTGTATTCTACTTTGCTTCTATTTCTTATTATTAAGGACTTTAAGAAAGTCTTTTTTTTTTTGAGATAGAGTCTAACTCTGTCACCTAAGCTGGAGTGCAGTGACATGACCCTGGCTCACTGCAATCTGCAACCTCTGCCTCCTGGGTTCAAGTGAGTTTCATGCCTCAGCCTATTGAGTAGCTGGGATTACAGGTGTGTGCCACCATGCCTGTCTAATTTTCGTATTTTAAGTAGAGATGGGGTTTTCCCGTGTTGGACCGGCTGGTCTTGGACTCCTGACCTCAGGTGATCTGCCCACCTCAGCCTCCCAAAATGCTCGGATTACATGCATGAGCCACCATGCCTAAACAAGAAGTTATTTTAGTTATTTTTAGCTACCAGGTTTTGGCATGAAGAATGCGACACTGTCTTCTACCATTCTAAGAAAATGTTAATGGATCTATGGTCACATATGTTTGGAAAAATTACATTACACTGTGTTCTGCTCTTAGAATTTTGCAAAGCATTCATTTATTAAAGGTTCTGAGAGGTTTTGCAATAAAGAGGCTCACTTAATTTTGTTTAACTCAGGGATTCCCAAACATATGTGACCTTGAAATCCTTTTATTTATGGTAGCATCCATTAACATCCCTCAGTAATTCGTGTCTACACCACGCATGGGGAGATTGGCTCTATAGAAAGAAGTACACAGTTAGTACTTGCTTCTGACACTCACTGACAGTGTGATTTAGCATAGAGGCATAACCTCTCTATACCTCATGCTCCTCAGATGTAAATGAGGGTGCATAATGGCACCTAATTCATGGCGGATTTGAAGATTTTAAACAATAGTAGATAACTGGTAATTACAACTAATAATATCCCAACTCTCAGGTCTTACTGTTTGGGTTCAAATTTTGGCCCTACCATTTATTGCTTATGACTTTAGGAACAATTATTTAACTTCCTTTAAAAAAAAATTTTTTTAATTGAATTACTTAACTTCTGTACCTGTTTCTCTACAGCATGATTGGGACAGGAATTGTGCCAGCCTCACAGGATTGTTGAAAGAATTCAATTCAGTTCATATGAAACGCTTTGAATTGTGCTTGGTCCATAAAGATTAGCCTTTATGGTCATCATGTGTGCTGTTGTAACTTCTCTGACCATTTTAGTCTATAAAAGCAACTCCTCTTACTGCATTCCCAAAAGGCGCTTAAGCCCAGCATTTTAAGATAGCGACACACCCCACCTGCAAATACACGATTTGACTTAGTTGATGCTGTCGTCTTCATTTAGAGTAATTTCACACCATCATTTAGCTTTCTCTGTTTGTGAACAGGGGCGGAGAGGCCTTGGCTCTGTGTTTGTTTGGGCATCTGGAAATGGCGGAAGGAGCAAAGACCACTGCTCCTGTGATGGCTACACCAACAGCATCTACACCATCTCCATCAGCAGTACTGCAGAAAGTGGAAAGAAACCTTGGTACCTAGAAGAGTGTTCATCCACGCTGGCCACAACCTACAGCAGTGGAGAGTCCTACGATAAGAAAATAGTACGTGACATTTGCATGCCCATCATAATCTGTTTATTTAATGTTCAAATACAAAGGGAGAACCATAAATAGATATAGACAAGTAATATATGGTAATAGAAAATTAGATTAGCTGATAATACAAGAAGGTGTAAACATTACCAACTGAAAATACTTGTCCGGTCATCACATTGCAACATTTAATGTGGCCTTAGACATGATAGAGCTTCAGTTTTATTGAGGATACATGATTGGTTCACGTTCACATTGTGAGTTAGTGGCAGAGAAGAGACTGGAGTCTGCATCTGACTCAGCCCTGTGCTCCTTAGTGCTTTGGTTTCTAAGTACAGCCAGTTCAGTGTGAAAGACAAAAATGCGTACGGAAACTCAGAATTTCATCTAACTATACTTATTTAACATGAACTAAACCTCTATAAAGGGTGTGTTTCTTTTTTTTTTTTTTTTTAGACAAAGTCTAACTGTAGCCCAGGCTAGAGTGCAGTGGTGCAATCTCGGCTCACTGGAACCTCCACCTTGTGGATTCAAGCAGTTCTCCTGCCTCAGCCTCCCAAGTAGCTGGTATCACAGGCATGCACTACCATGCCCAGTTAATTTTTGTATTTTAGTAGAGACAGGGTTTCACCGCGTTAGCCAGTCTATTCTCAAACTACTGACCTCAAGTGATCTACCTGCCTCAGTCTCCCAGAGTGCTGGGATTACAGATGTGCACCACTGCGCCTGGCTAAGGCATGTTTCTTTTTCTTTCTCTTTTTTTTTTTTTTTAGACGGAATCTCACTCTGTTGCCAGGCTGGAGTGCAGTGGTGTGATCTCAGCTTACTGCAACCTCCACCTGGGTTTTAAGTGATTATCCTGTCTCAGCCTCCCAAGTAGCTGGGAATATAGGCGCATGCCACCATGCCCAGCTCATTTTTGTGTTTTTAGTACAGACAGGGTTTCACCACGTTGTTCAGGCTGGTCTCGATCTCTTCCCCTCCTCGGCCTCCCAAAGGTGCACTTATTATAGGCAGCACAGAGTTTGCTGGATGGAGAAGCACGTAAGTTGTATGGGATCCCCCCCGTTTACCAACATATCCTGCACTCTAGGCAAACAGCCAGTGTGATCAAGAGTTCATGTAGCAGGCTCAGCCTCCATGAGTTTCCTTCACTCATGAGCTATTTGCTAGTTGAGTAATTTTGAACAAATTAATCTGTCTGTCTCAACATACTTATTTATGCAAAGAGGGCATTTAGTAGCACATAGTTCATGGAGTGATTACAGAATAATGAGGAAGGCAGTAAAAAGTGCATAGCACAGTGCCTGGGCCTTCAGTGCTTAGGAAAGCTTTAACCTTTTGGGAGTGTCCAGCACTGTGCTGCTGATTATAAATTTCAAACACCTTTGCACTTTGTTCTTTTTCCTGATGATGATTTTGTAAACTGGCTCAGGATTTGTCTTTTTAAGGTAGAGCTAAGCTGCCGTATCTGACACTTTTTAGCATTTAGCCAAGACCCTGCTTTTGTCTCTAACAGATCTGTGCAGGTTGGCGTCACTCCATTGGTGCTACATCTGCCTTTCCCGCAGTCCACAGGGGATAGGACTGTACCTCCTTTGTGCAAGTCTTAATCCACATCCATTATATTTTTATGTTTGATTTTTCACCTTCTGTTTACTACCTTCTTCAGTTACATTTTGTAGATTGATTTAGATAAAAATTTCCTCCCTGTATCCATGTCCCGTTTTTCCCTAATGGCTCCACAATGTCTGGGTTTAAATATATCCACTCAATTCCACTTCTCAGTACTTTCATTATTCGTCAATAAGCATAACTCCGAAACACTAAGTAAAATATAAAAGGTGAAAATGCAGAGATGAGCTTTGCATTTGAAGTTTCTGGCTTCCTTAACTGGAAAGTAATGCCCCAGTGAAACTTTGCCTTCATTAAAGAAATACTATAATCTAGAAATATCTCTTTGCTTTTAAATAAGAAGACCTTGTGTCTTCTAACTCATGGTCAACGTCTACTAGTATGGAGTGACATCCATCAGTCCTGCATCGTGAAGTTCCTGATGAAAACTGTGGAGTAAGAGTTCTCATCCTTTACCTCTAGAGTCTGAAATCATCTTAGGTCAAACTCACTATTGCCTCAAAGTAATTGTGCCCATTTAGTCAGTCCTGTTATTCTCTGTGGGGTGATTGCTGTGGGGAGGGTATTGTTAACTTTTATAAATGCCTTCTATAAGAGAAGCATATAGTCTCATGGTAAAAAGGTTGTCTTGGTCCAGATGGCAGAACACAGTGTGTACAGAGGGACTGCAAAATCACTGCTGTGAGTTTTACTCTCTAAACTTAACCCTCCTGGGCCCTTCATTGTGATTTGCTGTGGTTGTGTAGTTGCTGCTGTGACTCCCATGGCAGGCATGTCATTTAGGATTCTCCCATGGATAGACAGATTGATGCATTCTGTGGGCAGGGAGAGAGCTTACTAGGGAAAGTGGACACCGTGACTAAATGTTAATATCCTTCATGAGGCAATATACTTTTCCCCAGTTTTGGCTTGTGATATCAAAACCTTCACTGACGCACTCTATATATTTAACTTATATTTTGTCTCCCTTTTTGTTTAATGCCTTTCTGCTGTTTTTGTGAGATTATGTTAGCACATTTTCTCTAGCTAGTTCTTAGATTCCCGTATTTTGCCTGCATCTCCAAATTACCCCCAATTGGAGAGGAAATTTGGAAGCTGTTTGTATTAGTCTCTAGCTTCAGAGAGACCACTCAGTGGATACGCAACCCTCATGGAGTCTTGGTTGCCTCGTCTGTAAGACGGAGATAATACCAGCACCCACCTCAGAGAGTTCCATGAAGACAATAAAATACTGCGTTAAGGTACCTGGCTCCTGGTACACAGCAGCAGCTCCGTGCATGGCCAGTGGCATTGTTGCCTAAGCTCCTGTAGCTTTCTGCATCCTGGGAGGTGAGGGCATTTTTCCAGCTGCGGTTAAGAGAGGTGTTTGTCGTACCTCAGTTTTTCCATTCTATAAAACACTGCGATCTGTTTCACCCATCCCATAAAGAAAGACACTCTGATCGGGAACATGTTAACAGTTTGAACATGAGTGGAGCTGGCAGCAGCATCAGCCGTTTATGGTCCAGCTGACCCCTTTTCCTTCTAGATATCAGAATGACAAATAATCCTGTGTTGGGCCTGGGACCTTTCCTTCACCAGGCTTTGAACCCGAACGCCTTTGGTCCCTCAGTGATGCCCACATCCTGTTAGTGGCATACGTGGTTGAGTGTTACAGGCATGGTAGTGCCTGTCTTTCTACTAGGCCCCCTTCCCTGAGACATTCATTTCCTTTTGTCATCTGCAGCCTCTCCAGAAGAGCACAGTTGTCATTCTTCATTCATAGAGCACCTTTGTGATTTGAACCAAGACAGTTGCTGAGGAGAGAGGAAAAAGATCTCTCTGCTTCTGGTAGAGCATTTTTGTTAAATAAATTTTACTTGTTCTGAAAAAAAATGATTTTTCATGATAAGTAAGCAGGAAAACCTTGCCCTGGGTTTCAAAACATAAGGAAGACCCTGTCCCTTGGTTTCCTGCCATTACTGTTAGCACAGTTGTGGACCTTGGTGTTGCATTCATGCTTTAGTAGATGTGGATCAGCAACAGCCTTATATCTTATTATAGCAAAGGAAGCATTCAGAGTATAGAGATTACAATGAAAGAGGCTCTCTCATAAGCGAAATGAAATGATTTAAAATGACTAGTTATTTTAAAGTCATATAATGAAAGGATGTCTTTATTAACATAATTGTTCACATTTTATTACATGTCTTGCAAGTAATACATTTATATATTAATATGTTGAAAATAGCACATTTTTTGCCCCTCTCTTTTGGGTCCGACACTGTGCTGTGTACATCACATGCAACATCTCATTGTGTTCTTGGGAAACCCGATGCAGAAAGATCATGGTGCTCCTACTTTACAGACAAGAAAACTAAAGCTTGAAAAGTTCAAATCAACAAGCAAACAAAAACCACAGCTAGTAAATGGTAGAGCTTGGATTCCAATCAAAGTCAGGATGGACCCCTAAACTCATCTTGTAACCAGTGTGCTTTTCTGCCCTGATACATCTTAGGGACATCCAGTATGGAGCTATATGAGAGAATAGTGCTTTTCTTACCTGTTCTGTGTCCTCTTCAGAGTCACAAAGAAGCATTTAGAATATATACAGTTCCATTGTTTTTCACTAGTCTACTCATTCTGAATTTCATTCTTTTTCATACTTCCTCAGACAATTGAACCTCTTGCAAAAAACTAAAGCTGAGTTGCTAGTTCCTATGGCAGCAGCGTTAGCGCTGAGCCCCCAAGGTCATGGCTTTTGTGTGATTTTTCACACCAGGGCTCTCCGATGTGCAGAGTGCCCTCTGTTAGAACACTCTTCTACCAAATATCGCTTCATTGATGTCTCCTCTCAAATTCCACCTCAGAGAGGATGTTCTTCGTCACCCTTTCTAAAACAGGGGCGCACCCCTCCACCACACTCTACCCCTTTACCCAGTTCAGTATTTTCTAGTGCGCCTATAGCTACTTCACATGGTAGTGCGTATTTTCTTATTTACTGTCTGTTTTTCATGCTACAATGGAAACTACTTGAGGATGAAGACCGTGTTTTGTTCCTTTCCAGAGCCTGAGCTCAATAAATATTCGTGCATAAATGACTAGCAAACATTTGGAGGGATGGAGGCTTCGCAAGTTGTTTCTAGAGCTACAGAAGACAGGGGGCTGCTCCGTGTCTTTCAGAGAAACTTCTTCTGTTGGTAGGTTGGTAAAAGTCAAACATTATTTGACAGGATATTTAGCATAGAAAATTGCCAGCAGGAATCCTGCTACGTGATAAAGCTGTTCATATAACCTGTTTTTTGTGTCAGAAAGCCTAAAAGATCCTGCCTATAACCCCTCGCCCCGTCCTGACATTTCTCTCAAGTTCTGTTTTATAAATAAGGCTCCCCCTTCCCTCTAGTCCCTCCCATCATTAAATTATCTCTTTCTTTTGAGACTTTTTCAGACTTTGACTTTTTCCCCCCTAGTAATTTATCTTAGTGATTGGGACATAGGGTCTATCACATTCCTCCTGGGAGGGGTTCTCTGAGCCAAAGTTGGGAGAATATATGTTCTGCTTAGCCCTCTCCTGATGTCATTTTATTTATTTGTGTTCAAACCAGAGTTGCTGCCTGGGGTATCTCAGAGTTGGCCTGAACAACAAATTCCACGTGGAGGAATTATCTTACTGCTTATAATGCTTCTAAGCAGCTCTACATTTCCTTTTGCAGAAATATTCTGCTGTCTCCTCTCCCTCCTCTTCTACCACCCGATTCATTTTTCAGATCATTCACCATGTGTACTGGGGTACTCTCATCTCTCCATTTCTTCTTTTGACTTAGAAAATGCCATTATTTTTCATGAGTCAGAGTCTAGCGAATCCAGATGTGTTTAGTTTGTTTGGAAGTTTGACACATATTCTCTTGAGAATGTTAAAAAGTGAAAAGGAAACGTTGCTTCTGAAAAGGTCTCATTTTAACGGCCTGAGGAGAGCCTCCACGGGGACTTGCTGACCTGGGCCGGCCGCAAGGCATTTCCACCATTGTTGTTACCTTTGCTTTCGTGAATGACTACACTTTGTAACTCAGCTTTTTTTTTCTTTCACTGCTGTTTTAGGATTTGATATCTTTACCACTTACCAGACCTTTTGTAGCTGTTTGCCCTTAGGCAAGTTACTTAACCTCTCTGTGCCTCCATTTCCTTAGCTAATAAATAATAAAATATCTTCCTTGCAGTGCTACTGTGGGTTTATGTATCATTTTATACACGCAACAAATACCTCTTGGACATTGCCTCACTCATTGCAAGTTGCTGATGGTGGTAGTTTTAGAAGAAGCGGTGAAGCTGGTGGTAGCTGGTGGTAGATAAAGCATCCCTAACACAAAAATCCAAAATCTGTAGTACTCCAATGAGCATTTTGTTTGAGTGTCATTTTGGCATCCCAAAAGTTTGAGATTTTGGAGCATTTCAAGTTTTCAGATTAGAGGTGTTGAACTGGTGTAATGCAGATATTCCAAAATCTCCAAACATTTAAAATCTAAATTGCGGCTAAAACACTTTTGCTCCTAAGCATTTTGGATAAGGGATACTAAACCTGTAGTATTTGTGAGAATGTTAGCTGTACTTTAAACCCTGGATTGTATATACACATATACACACATAATTTTTGTAGGTTGACTACAGATTTCTGCAAGTTTTGTTTGGATGGTGGTAAAAGAAGTGACCTTGAGTATTTCCTAAAGAATGGAAGAGTTGAAGTATAGATGAAATGAATATGAAGGCGCTTGATTTTAGGGATTAAACTTAGCAAATAAATATTGTATCTCTTGGTACGTGGAACAGAACTGAACATTATGGAGATACCAAGGTGATATAAGATGGGATTCTTCTTTAGTGTTAGTAACCTCCCATTTGTAAGCAAAATCTTTTATTTGTACTTAACATTTACAGATTATTTTAGCAACACAGGAGTGGGATTTCATATGGACTTGTCAGTTGTGATTGAGTTTTACCCTAGTCTTTGTGACTTCTGTGGACACAAAAAGCTTTCTTTTTTATTTTACTGAGCTTAATCAGCTTCTTCTATTTTAGTCATTGACACATTTAAGATTTAGTTTCTGCCCTTCTCCCCCATAGCTGTGTCTGAAACAGCTTTCTTGGCACAATTCTAGTTCAAATCAAAATCAACACCAGAAACAAATTCAACCTAACAGACAAGTAAAATCATTTCATGTTTTAAAAATATCTGTTCAGTTGCTCTTTTAACAGATATGAGACAATATGGCACCTTCAAAGTGAAACAGATCACTAGATATCAAGGAGAGAGAAAAACTCCTGACTGTGGGGTTGCTGTTAAAGCTTGTCACTTATGACCAAAGTCAATCTGAACTGAGATTCCCTAGAGAATTACATCAACAGGCTAAAATCAAAGGTCCAATCAGAACAAATAATGAAATATGAAATATTAGGAAATAATTGCTTAGGATGAGAAAGAGTGATGGTTCATCTTAGTGGAGGCTGTCTAAACCTGAACAATACCCACTGCTTCTCACCAAAGGAAGACGACATCCTAACATAGTGGAGTCCAAAAAGCCATCTGCTACTGATCCTGAGAGACGCTGAAAATCTAATTTGCTGATCAGGACGGCTTTGATCTGGCTCAGGCCTGGTATCCTTTCCGATTTCCACCACTCTGATGGGCACAAATGATATTTTCTTGAGCAATCTGAGAAGTTCTTTGGAGAAAAATTCTGTTTCTGATTTGTGTAGTGAATTGGGAGAACTTGAAGCCTGTGCCTTCAGGATTTAGACCAAATTCTGGGACATTCTTTAACATGGAATGTAAAGCGAAAGTACTTGCATGTAGAATCTCTGTACTCCCTGCCCCATGTAGTGGGCCGATCGTTGAGTGCAACTTGCCTTTAAATTACACTGTCAGATCCTATATGCATGTGTTGTGATTAATGCGGAGATTCCATGTGGTCCAGTTTTCATAACATCATTTTTCTTCAAGATTGCCTGCTCTTTGGTGGTCTTTGCCTTTTATTTCTAAAGATAGACACAAAAACTCCGATTCTGTGGCTTCTCTTAATGCCGAAAACCCTGCCCTAGATCTTTCCAGGAATTTACACCTAAATATTGCCCTCTGATAGTAACTTCCTCTTGAAATGACCCAGCTGGAATTTCCATTTCAAGCAGGATGAGAAGGGAGTGGGGATGTTTTTGTTTCTTTTCTCCTCATTCCTTTTAACTTAAAAGGGTAACGCTTTCCCTCACCTTTCTCCTCCACCCATCCAGCCCTACTCACCAGTCTCAAGTTTCATTTAAAGTGATTGAAAAAAATTATAACACAATGGGGATTTGGAATTACACAGACTTGCCTACATTAATAGCATTTAACACTTCATTGGTGTTTTTATATAATTGTGCTAAGTAGCTTTATATTAAAGCATATGTTGTATGCATAGATACCTGATCACTATACAGATGGAGCATATTCCTATTGCAAATGCAAGATCATAAAACTTTGCTTGTTTACATTTGAGGTTGGCTGAAGGTGGTTATTTATTAGACTCAAAAATGCTACACACACTTGGAGTGTTTATTCTGGATTTGTTTCTGCGCATTCAAAGTGTCTGGTGCCGCTGAAGAATAAGCAAGGAGAGCCAAGTGGGAAAACATCATGAAAAATCTTGAATCCAGGCACCAGTCATTGAAAAAAACAAAACTTGGACAAAGGAATGTGACCATGGGGTGAAGTAAAACAGGAATAATGCAGGAAAGGCCATCTCAACAACAGCAGATCTGGACGCCTGGAAACAAGCTGCTTCTGGTGTGTTCACGCATTGACTTAGGGACCAGGGCTTTGGAAAATCAGGCTGCAAAATCACCCATAATTTCAATTAAGGCAGCAATCCCTTTTAACAATCCAGCAATTCCTCTTCTGGAATTATTGATTTGAAAGAGAAGAAAACAGGATCTCAGATTTCTGCACCCCCATGTGCATTTTCAGCCTTATTCACAATAGCTGAACAACCCATGTGTCCATCAACAGATAAATGGATAAAGAAAAATGTGGCATAATGTAATATATTCAGCCTTATAAAAGAAGGAAATCCCATCATATGCTACAATATGTATAAACCTTGACGACATTATGCTAGGTGAGATAATCTTATTATGAAAAGACAAATACTGTAGATTCCACTTACATAAGGTATGTAGAGGAATCACACACATAGCAATAGAAAGAAGAATGGTGGTTGCCAGGAGCTATGGGGAGGGAGAATGAGGAATTGTTCAGTGGATACAGAGTTAGAGTTCTGCAAAATGAGAAAGCCTAGTGATAGTGTGCAAGCTTGTACATATGGTTAACACTGTGCACATAAAAGTTGTTCAGAGGGTAAATTTATGTTATATGTTTTTTAACACAATTAAAAAATACCTTTTTAAAGTCAACAATGAAAATTCCTGACAATTTCTTAACATAGAAGTGGGTGGGGCATTATTTACCCAAACACTCTGCAAGCATCAGATGTGGAGGTTCAGTAGATGGCTTCAGGGTTCCTGCACACCATTCATTCATTCAGGAAAGTGTAGTGAAAGGTTTGACTCCTTCCCCCACCACTGTATCTGTGTAATTCTATAGATCTTTGTTCACTCTTTCACTTCTTTTATATCAGTACCCACACCTATCTAGTACAGATAATCTGATAACATTAGTATAGTCAAAAGGAACAAAGAAAGGATAGTAAGAACTTAGGGTCTCATGTGAAACTAAATCAGCCAGAATACCTATCTAGATCCGTGAGAGGTCATAAAAGAGTCCACTTAGACATGTTTGTGTGACATAGAATAAACTTCTAAGCTAAAGTTCGTCTTTAAGGAGCTATACAGCATTTTGTCCTGTGAAGATCAAATTTCTTTCCAAACCAAATTTAACTAATTTTCACACTCCTCTTGAAGAAAGCACTTTGAAGGACAGGGCTTTTTTTTTCCAGCTGCCTGGATCCCCCTTCACCTTTCCGCTGACGTTTCATGGCAGTTTTCTTATAAGTAATATACTTGCCTTGATGCCAAAGACAGCTTTCCTAATAGTCTTCCAATAACTTCAGTGAGACCACTAACTCCTCTCACAGCCTTCTGCACTCCCCCAGAGGTGATACTATCCCTAAGGGGGCAAAAATGGATTCTTTTCCAAGAGGGAGGATTTTAAAAATCTTAGAGCTATTATAATGGTTTCTAGAATCTCGTTTCATAGTATTTAAGGAGAAATTAAATTTAATGTATTTTTTTCCTTAGTTAGAAAAATAATGAAACAAAGGTTGAGAAACATTGCCTTTGCTGAATGGTAATATTATTGCATCACAGCTGAAGTGAAATGGATTTAAGCCAAGAGGATTCAAATGACCTAGTTCTCACATTATGATTAAAAAATAAAATGGAGAAATAGCTAATCTTCTCTAACATGCAAGTGTGCACTTAGTGCTGTAATTGCATCTCAAGTACACTGGCTTCAGCCTTATTTTTAGTATCCATGTTATATCTTTGAGGAAGTTTTGGTTCATCCATGTAACATTTCTATTGATTCTAGAAACAGGTCCACAACCAAAGGTTCTTTCTATGGCAGAGCATACTTTCGGCTTGAAATCTGTGGTTCCCCAAGGTAGCAGTGCTGGGCTTCAGGGACTGTGTACTTTTATTCCGTATGTTACCCAATGCCTGCTCAGTGTCTGGATTTAATACAATGCATTTGATTATTTTTAAATATTGAGGCAAGGAACGAACTTCAGTTTTAACCAGAACTGGCTCTAGGGAGAAGCAAGCAAGCTGCTTCCAGAGCAGAATTTAAGGAGGTATTTGCACGATCTTTATGTTTTCATCCATAGGCTAACCCTGGTTTTGACCCTGGTTTTAACAGAAATAGAGTTTAGTTTCCAAACCCTTCCCTTTTCAGAGTTGATCTGTGCAGGCAATTCTACAGGAGTGTAGGAACAAGGAATTTAAAACAAATAATTAACATATATGCCCATTCCATTTTTATGAGTATATTTCTTTCCGCTTGCAGGTGACTCACATTGGCCTCAGAGATCTAAACTTTTCACTTTGTCTTCCAGATCACTACAGATCTGAGGCAGCGTTGCACAGACAACCACACTGGGACGTCAGCCTCGGCCCCCATGGCTGCAGGCATCATTGCACTGGCGCTGGAAGCCAAGTAAGCCTTGATCTCTATATGTCTTCACTGGTGAAAACCTCTGATCTCAGGGAAAACGTACCCCTTCCCTTGTATATGGCCCCTAGCATGACAACCTAGAGTATTAGCTTCCCAATCCCACCTTTAAAACTTCAAAGATTTGGGCTTTAAAAAAAAAAAAAAACTCCCTTATATTAAGAAGAAGATAAGGTTTTAGTTTTAATGCTTAAAAAAATCAAACTGCGTAATGACTTGGTTATGGAGTCATAGAGCATGCATGCCAGATGGCTCCAACACTCTTGCCTTGTTGAGGTTTTATTCTAGTCTGGGAATGTTCCTGAGGGTCCCAGAGAGGTCAGGTCTGCCCATTTCTGGTTCCTTCTCTGAAGCACGACTAGGCAGCTCAGATTCCATGACAATAGTACAGTCACAGACTGGCTCTGCAAAATAAAATATGCCAGGGACCAGGACCACCCACTTATCTTCAATCCTGTTTAATATAGTCAAATTCTATGTCAAAAAGATAACTGTGAAAAACCCCCTCAGTTTACTTGTAAATAGGTCCCCATCTCTTTTTTTCTCTAAAAACAAATAGGTTAATTTGTCTTAACTTTTTGAAAACCTAACAATACAGATCTAAAATCTGTTGTCCTCAATTTTAAAATCCTAAAATGACAGGAAAACTGAATGTTCTTTTGCAAATTTAACAGTAGAATTCATTTTTTGGCAGAGTTTGCCATAAACTCACTTGAGGCTATTTATAATATTTATTGTGAAATAGTCATGTATTATATTGTGAGGTGCTGGCCCAGACCCTGCTGGAGATACTGTGTTATGGGTACCATCTCTGAAACAATTTTGAATTCCAAACATGTCTTGTCCAATTTTAGAATAGGGATTGAAGGCCTGTTCTCGGAGGCTCTCCCTGCAGGAGGGTCATAAGAAAAAGGAACTGAACTAATGACATAAGCAGTTTGCTAAAAATAGCCTTGCACCTCTGCCCTAGGGAGGAAGGGAAAGGCCCATTCATCTAGCTGCACCCTGAAGCAGAGCAGTAGCCAGTGACAGGGAAGGAATACAAGGATAATGAAGAGGCTCAGAGATTGCAATGAGACCCGTGCTAGTTCCGTCTCAGGACACAGGCAGTTTCCCAGCTGCCCTCCGTAAGTCGGAGAGCCTATGTTAAGGCAGTTGGACCTGAGTATAACATGGATACAGTAAATTGCTAAGTCATGTGTTGAATTGAAACTGGGTGAAGGACGCAGGCTCTGGGTATGGTTCCCTGTCTCTCGATGGCTTCTTGCCCAAGTCTTGACATTGAGGGACATCCCAGCCCCCATGAACATCTGAATTTCTTTCTTTTTGACAAGGTTAAATATGAAGTCATTTTCAACATAGTACATCTTTTAAGGTGTTAAAAATTTGGGTTTTGCAAGAAACTGGCACTTATCCTATTAAATTCTCACTTCACAACTTTTCACTAAAGTGTTCTGGCAGCAGAAGTCTCAATTAAATGTCTGTGTTTTGAATTTGGTGAACTCGACCCAGGATTTTTAGACAATATATTGTTTTAATTATGAAATTCTAGGTTGTTTCTCTGGAATATGTTTCTGACCACAACATATTAAAGGAAAAATCATCAGGAATTCCTCTACCATGCTCCCCCACAAAGCTATCTCAAACTAAAAGTTGGCAACCTGATACTGTAACTGTTGCTACATAGAATTAGGTGATACACAGTTCTCTGAGATATTACTAAAACAGTCTTATTTTTTTTTAAAGCAGTTCTTTTAATCATAATTTAAAGTGAAATGCAAAAATCTTGCTTTATGCCTCAAATAGCCTGAGATAAGATCAATTTGGACTGCATAACACATTGAAAGACCACAATTTTTTTTTCTTTTCATTTTGAGCATTTTAAAAAAACTATTTTTGCCAGAACGGTGATGAGTGGAAGGAAGTTCCTAAGATACAGGCTAACTGGAAAATCCACTTTGTTTTAAGATGTTAACAGTCTCTCCAGTTGTGAGTCCAAAATGGTAAACTATCTGATCAACTGAGGAAGAACAAACCTCTTTTTGTAACTCCGTTGGTTTGTTGTACAGGCCGATCTTTGCCTATAAATGAAGCTGAAAATTATGGGAAGAGATCTGAGTACCAAAAGGGTGGGTCAGATATGGATGTTAAATTAGCATCAATAAGCATTGGCCCTCCAGCTTAGTGTGAAACGTATCTAAAACTAAGAAACTGCAGATAGGAGCTCTAGTAACTCTCAGTGCAAAAAGGCTGCAATTGCTCTAAAGCTAAACCTAATCCTTGTAAATATGTGTCGCTCGTTTACTCAGCCTCACCCCTTGCAATCTCCTCTTACACTGTTAATTCTCAACAGCACTTGAACATTGGTATTTTTGAGATTGAGCCTTTACTATCACAAGTTAAGGAGCCAGATCTAGAAGGTAGTCTCTTTTAAGAGGAGAGGAGAGAAAGCCACAGCTCTAGGTTGAGTTATGACTCAGGACACTGCCCTACTCGCTGGATATGCATCGCCAGTCAGGGTTCATTCAGTAACTGGATAGGCTGAGCCTTCAGATGAAAAGCTGCAACAGTCTGCCAGTCCCTATGTAACTGCGTGTCCTAGCTATCCCTGTACCATCAGGAGAAATTTATTGTTTCTCTGAGTATTACTAGATTGCTGTATTTACTCAGTCATAGGAACATTAGAGAAAACTAGATCCTAAGCTTTTCCCCAGCCTGCTTTCCTTACATTCCAGATGTCCACCTGCATGGGTAGGACCGTGGTTCCTTCTGCGATGCTGCTTCTACCATCGGCCTCTCTGCCACTTGAAAACCTTCCCAGGAAACTAAGAGAAAAGAAAACGAATATACCCCGTAGTCCTAGCTACTCAGGAGGCTGTGGTAGCAGGATCCCTTGAGCCCAGGAATTCAAGGCTACAGTGATCTATGATCACACCATTACACTCCAGCCTGGGCAACAGAATGAGACCTTATCTCAGAAAAAAAGGTTGTGGGGGATAAAAAAAATAAGTGAAGTGAAACACAAAACAGAAACAGATAAGCTTAAAGTATCCAGATCTCTTATCCAAATGTGACAAGTTTGATCATAAAATAACTTTGCTATGGCCAGGCGCACTGGCTTACACCCGTAATCCCAACACTTTGGGAGACTGAGGCAGGCAGATCACCTGAGTTCAGGAGTTTGAGAGCAGCCTGGCCAACATGGCAAGACCCCATCTCTACCAAACACAAAAATAAGCTAGGCATGGTGACCCGCGCTTATAGGCCCAGTTACTCAGAAAGCTGAGGCAGGAGAATTGCTTCAATCTGGGGGACAGAGGTTGCACTGAACTGAGATCATGCTGCTATACCCCAGCCTGGGCACGAGAGCGAGACTCTGTCTCAAAAAAAAGAAAGAGAAATAACTTTGCTGTAACAGCTAGTAGGACTCTCAGGCCATCCTTTCCCTACAGGTTACATAAGAATATGTGTTACAACAAATTCCACTCTACTGTGCTCCCAGATACTGGAATGAAATTATTCTGCTCCCAAGACTACAAGAATTCCCCGTTCCTCTGAAAATCCTCCTTTTTTTACCTTTTTTTCCTGGGTTCAAGCCTCTTTGTCTTGGGTTGTGTTTGAGCTCTACAGCCACGTTTGACAGTCTCATCATGAGTCTTCTCTTTCTGATAAAGTAGGAGATTGCCTCCTTGTTTTCAAAGATGCTTCTAAAAATTACGGACAATTTCAGAATAAGAGAAAATACTGTAATCTTAAAAGAGAGGGGCGAAAAAACTTTTTGTGTTGTGGTACCTCAGAACATTCTTGTTAGTTTAATCGTATTTTATTTTTAATTTTGTGGATTTTTTTTTTATTGTACTTTGGGCTCTGGGGTACATGTGTACATCTTGCATCCTGTAGGATTGTTGCATTGGTACATACATGCCATGGTGGTTTGCTGTCTCTATTCCCCACCCCCCGTTGCCTACATCAGGCATTTCTCCCGGTGTTATCTCTTCCCCATCCCCCCCATCCCCTGCTGTCCCTCCCTTCCCCTCCCCTCCCCTCTACTCCCCCCGCCCACCTCGTCCAGTGAGTGTTACTCTCTTCCCTGTGCCCAGGTGTTCTCATAGTTCGTTGCCCACCTATAAGTAAAAACATGCAGTGTTTGATTTTCTGTTCTTGTGTCAGTTTCCTGAGAATGATGGTTTCTAGATTCATCTGTGTCTCTACAAAAAACAAGAACTCTTTGTTTTTTATGGCTGCATAATATTCTATGGTGTCTATGTGCCACATTTTCCTTGTCCAGTCTATCATTGATGGGCATTTGGGATGGTTGCAGGTCTTTGCTATCATAAACAGTGCCTCAGCAAACATACATGTGCATATGTCTTTATAATAGAATGATTTATAAGCCTTTGGGTATGTGCCCAGTAATGGGACTGCTGGGTCAAATGGGATTTCTATTTCTAGATCCTTGAGAAATCACCACACTGTCTTCCACAATGGTTGAACTAATTTACACTCCCACTAACAGTTTAAAAGTGTTCCTATTTCTCCACATCCTCTCCAGCATCTGTTGTCCCCAGATTTTTTAATCATTGCCATTCTAACTGGCATGAGATGGTATCACAATGTGGTTTTGATTTGCATTTCTCTAATGACCAATGATGATGAGCATTTTTTCATATGGTTGTTGGCTGCATATTTGTCTTCTTTTGAAAAGTGGCTTTTCATATCCTTTGCCCACTTTTGAATGGATTTGTTTTTTTCTTGGAAATCTACTTGAGTTCTTTGTAGATTCTGGATATTGGTCCTTTGTCTGATGGGTAGATTGCAACAATTTTTTCCCATTCTGTTGGTTGCCAGTTCACTCTAATGATTGTTTCTTTTGCCGTGCAGAAGCTCTGGAGTTTAATTAGATCCCATTTGTCTATTTTGGCTTTTGTTGCTGGTGCCTTTGGTGTTTTAGTCATGAAGTCCTTGCCTATGCCTATGTCCTGAATGGTGTTGCCTAGGTTTTCTTCTACGATTTTCAGGGTTTTAGTTCTTATGTTTAAATCTTTAATCGATCTGGAGTTAATTTTAGTGTGAGGTGTCAGGAAGGGGTCCAGTTTCTGCTTTCTGCACATGGCTAGCCAGTTTTCCCAACACCATTTATTAAACAGGGAATCCTTTCCCCATTGCTTGTTTTTGTCAGGTTTGTCAAAGATCAGATGGTGTGGATGTGTGGCATTGCCTCCGAGGCCTCTATTCTGTTCCATTGGTCTCTATCTCTGTTTTGGTACCAGTGCCATGCTGTTTTAATTACTGTAGTCTTGTAGTATAGTTTGAAGTCAGGTAGTGTGATGCCTCCAGCTTTGTTCTTTTTGCTTAGGATTGTATTGGCCATGCAGGCTCTCTTTTGGTTCCATATGAAGTTTAAAGTGGTTTTTTCCAGTTCTGTGAAGAAGGTCAATGGTAGCTTGATGGGGATAGTATTGAATCTATAAATTACTTTGGGCAGAATGGCCATTTTCACGATATTGATTCTTCCTAACCATGAGCATGGAATGTTTTTCCATCTGCTTGTGTCCTCTCTTATTTCCTTGAGTGGTGGTTTGTAGTTCTCCTTAAAGAGATCTTTTACATCCTTTGTTAGTTGTATTCCTAGGTATTTTATTCTCTTTGTAGCAATTGTGAATGGCAGTTGGTTCTTGATTTGGCTCTCTTTAAGTCTGTTATTGATGTATAGGAATGCTTGTGGTTTCTGCACATTGATTTTGTATCCTGAGACTTTGCTGAAGTTGCTTATCAGTTTCGGGAGATTTGGGGCTGAGATGATGGGGTCTTCTAAATATACAATCATGTCATCTGCAAATAGGGACAATTTGACTTCTTCTTTTCCTAATTGATGCCCTTTATTTCTTTTTCTTGCCTAATTGCTCTGGCTAGAACTTCCAAATACTATATTGAATAGGAGTGGTGAGAGAGGGCATCCTTGTCTAGTGCCAGTTTTTAAAGGGAATGCTTCTAGTTTTTGCCCATTCAGTATGATATTGGCTGTTGGTTTGTCGTAAATAGCTTTTATTATTTTGAGATATATTCCATCGATACCTAGTTTATTGAGAGTTTTTAGCATGTTGAATTTTGTCGAAGGCGTTTTTCTGCATCTATCGAGATAATCATGTGGTTTTTGTCTTTGGTTCTGTTTATGTGGTGGATTACATTTGTAGATTTGTGTATGTTGAACCAGCCTTGCATCCCTGGGATGAAGCCTACTTGATTGTGGTGGATAAGCTTTTTGATGTGCTGTTGGATTTGGTTTGCCAGTATTTTATTGAAGATTTTTGCATCTGTGTTCGTCATGGATCCTGGCCTATAGTCTTCTTTTTTAGTTGTGTCTCTGCCAGGTTTTGGTATCAAGATGATGTTGGTCTCTTAGAAAGAGTTAGGGAGGATTCCCTCTTTTTGTATTGTTTGGAATAGTTTCAACAGGAACGGTACCAGCTCTTCTTTGGAAGTCTGGTAGAATTCAACTGTGAATCGTCTGGACCTGGACATTTTTTGGTTGGTAGGCTATTAATTGCTGCCTCAACTTCAGACCTTGTTATTGGTCTATTCAGGGTTTTAATTTCTTCCTGGCTTAGTCTTGGGGGTGTGCAAGTGTCCAGGAATTTATCCATTTCTTCCAGATTTACTGGTTTATACACATAGAGCTGTTTGTAGTAATCGCTGATGGTAGTTTGTATTTCCAAGGAATCAGTGGTGCTCTCCCTTTTACCGTTTTTTGTTGCATCTATTTGATTCTTCTCTCTTTTCTTTTTCATTAATCTGGCTAGTGGTCTGTTTTGTTGATCTTTTCAAAAAACCAGCTCCTGGATTTATTGATTTTTTGGAGGGTTTTTTTGTGTCTCTGTTTCCTTCAGATCTGTTCTGATCTTAGTTATTTCTTGTCTTCTGCTTGTTTTTCAGTTTTTTCATCTTGCTCCTCTAGCTCTTTCAGTTTTGATGATAAGGTGTCAACTTTAGATCTGTCCTTGTTTCTCATCTGGGCATTTCTTGCTGTAAATTTCCCTCTAGACATTGCTTTAAATGTGTCCCATAGATTCTGATACGCTGTGTCTTTGTTCTCATTGGTTTTGAAGAACATTTTTATTTCTGCCTTCATTTCATTGTTTATCCATTTGTCATTCAGGAGCAGGGTATTCAGATTCCATGTGATTGTGCAGTTTTGAGTGCTTTTTATAATCCTGAGTTCTAATTTGATTGCACTGTGATCCGAGAGACTGTTATGATTTCCATTCTTTTGCATTTGCTGAGGAGTGATTTACTTCCAATTATGTGGTCAATTTTAGAGTAAGTGTGATGTGGTGTTGAGAAGAATGTGTATTCTGTGGATTTGGGGCGGAGTGTCCTGTAAATGTCTATTAGGTCTGCTTGGTCCATATCTGCGTTCAAGTCCTGGATATCCTTGTTGACTTTCTGTCTCATTGATCTGTCCAATATTGTCAGTGGAGTATTAAAGTCTCCCACTATTATTGTGCAGGAGTCTAAGTCTCTTTGTAGGTTGTTAAGAACTTGCTTTATGTATCTGGGTGCCCCTGCATGGGGTGCATATATATTTAGGATAGTTAGCTCCTCTTGTTGCATTGATCCTTTTACCATTATATAATGCCCTTCTTTGTCTCTTTTGATCTTTGTTGGTTTAAAGTCCATTTTATCAGAGACTAGGATTGCTACCCCTGCTTTTTTTTGCTCTCCATTTGCTTGTTAAATCTTCTTCCATCCCTTAATTTTAGGTCTGTGAGAGTCTTTGCATGTGAAATGGGTCTCCTGAATACAGAACACTGATGGATCTTGACTTTTTATCCAATTTGCCAGTCTGTGTCTTTTGATTGGTGCATTTAGGCCATTTACATTCAGTGTTAATATTGTTATGTTTGAATTTGATCCTGCCATTTTGTTACTGGCTGGTTGTTTTGCCTGTTAGTTGATGTGGTTTCTTTACTGTGTCATTGTTCTTTACCATTTGGTACGTTTCTACAGTGGCTGGTAGTGGTCGTTCCTTTCCATGTTTAGTACTTCTATCAGGAGCTCATGTAAGGCAGGTCTTGTAGCAACAAAATTTCTCAGCAGTTGCTTGTCTGTAAAGGATTTTATTTCTCCTACACTTGTGAAGCTTAGTTTGGCCAGATATGAAATTCTGGGTTGAACGTTCTTTTCTTTAAGGATGTTGAGTATTGGTCCCCACTCTCTTCTGGCTTGTAGGGTTTCTGCTGAGAGATCTGCTGTGAGTCTGATGGTCTTTCCATTGTAGGTGACTCAACTTTTCTCTCTGGCTGCCCTTAGGATTTTTTTCCCTCATTTCAATCCTGGTGAATCTGACGATTATGTGCCTTGAGGTTGCTCTTCTTGAGGAATATCTTTGTGGTGTTCTCTGTATTTCCTGTATTTGAATGTTGGCCTGCCTTGTTAGGTTGGGGAAGTTCTCTTGGATAATATCCTGAAGAGTGTTTTCCAACTTGGATTCATTCTCACTGTCACATTCAGGTACACCTATCAAACGTAGATTAGGTCTTTTCATATAATCCCATAGTTCTTGGAGGCTTTGTTCATTTCTTTTCACTCTTTTTTCTCTAATGCTATCTTCTCATTTTATTTCCTCGATTTGATCTTCTGTCTCTGATATCCTTTCTTCTGCTTGATCGATTCAGCTATTGAAACTTGTGTATGCCTTGCGAAGTTCTCGTGCTGTGTTTTTCAGCTCCATCAAGTCATTTATGTTCTTTTCTAAGCTACTTATTCTAGTTAGCATTTCGTCTAACCTTTTTTGAAGGTTGTTAGTTTCTTTGCATTGGGTTGGAACATGATCTTTTAACTCAGAGAAGTTTGTTTTTACCCACCTTCTGAAGTCTGCTTCTGTCAATTCGTCAAACTCATTTTCTGTCTTGTTTTGTTCCCTTGATGGTGAGGAGTTGTGATCCCTGGGAGGGGAAGAGGTGTTCTGGTCTTTGATGGTTTCATCCTTTTTGCACTGGTTTCTTCCCATCTTCGTGGATTTATCTCCCTTTGATCTTTGAAGTTGGTGATTTCGGGAAGAATCTGAGTGGACATCCTTTCTGTTGCTGTTGGAGCTATATCGTTTTTTTTTTTTTTTTTGCCTGTAGAGGCGCTGCTGGGCTGCCTCAGATTCAACCAGGTTGCTGGGTGGGTGGTCTTCCCCTGGAGTTTGTTTGCAGGTGCCATTAGCCCCACCTTCCCAGTGGCTTCTCTCCTTCCCCAAGCTTGATCTTCCCAGTTGGGGTCAAACTGGTGTATTCACTGCCAAGCTCTCTAGCGTGGGCTTCAGTTTGAGTTTTGTGGGGGTGGGTTCTGCCAGACCTTATGGCCCGATTCCCTGATTTCAACTCTGCCTCTTTCTGTGGGACAGGTTGTTCTGTTCTGCTGGTGTTGGTCCAAACTTCCGCCTAGGTCTGTGTGGACGACTTGCAGCACCAGGCAGGAGCCGTTGCTCAGATCTGTATCACAACCGAAGGTGCCCCTCAGTCTAGGAGGGGCTCTTGTGGACTGTGGGTTGCAGGAGGGATGAAGGAAGCATAGGATCCAAATCTGAGCAATGAGGGGGTGAAGTCCCCCATCCTCTGAGCCAGCTGCACGTTCCAGGTGGGGATGCGCCTGCCCTGTCTCGGTTTGCCCTCCCTGAGTGGCTCTCGCCCTGCTTTGGCTCCTTCCCTGGGCTATTTTCAGATTCCTACCTGTCCCACCGAAACAAACCCGGCACCTCGCTTGGAATTGTGAAGTCCTCTAACCCTCTGCGCCTCATTCACTGGGAGCTGCATTCCGGTGTTGCCACCTCTCGGCCATCTTGGCGTGCCTCTATTTTGTGGATTTTTTTGCTAACTTTCTGGTGTTTCAGCTAATTGAATAGAGAACATGTAATTAGTGATTATAGGATATCATTCCGGCCATTGCTTCTTAAAATGATGTCTTTTTATATAGCCTCACTCAAAAAGTTCAAATAAAATGAGTATGCAAGGAAGCAGGTTTATTAAATGAAAAATCGTAATGAAAGACAGCTGTACTAATTTTAGCTTAGCAACTTGGCAAAACACCTTATATTTGTTAAGTGTTTTGCATCTAGGTCCTAGTATATGTTCCTAGTGCTATAGACCTGTGAGTGCGGGTGGGGGGGAAATAAAAGAGCTTACTGTTAAATGATGTTTTGTATAAAATGGTTTATAAAATAAAGTTAAAATAACTAACATTCATAAAAAGTACAGTGTGCTCAGAATTATAAGTTGTACTGAAAGTTTTCCTGACCCATCTGCAATTATAAGCAAAGAAAAGCTTATTGTAGTGGACTATTTCATATGATAAAATATCAGCATTAACTCAGGAAATACAAAAATTAAGTTCATCAAAGAAACCTTTCTGCCTCAATTGCAAAGGATCTTTCACTGGAAAATTGAAGAATATATGTTCAGTAATAATGTTACACTATACAGTGCATGGTAAATAAAAGGGACTAAGTCAGGTTGAAACTTCTGAAATTATCCAAAACCTCCTAAAAGGGTATTGATATAAAGAATCTCTTACAAATTCTTGCTTTAAATGACCCCAAAGCCTTTTTCTTAACGTTTCATATCTCAGAGGCCACAAAAATACCTTACTTTGAGAAAACCCAATATATCTGGATTTAAATTTAGAAAATAAATTAAAATAACAGCTGCTCTACCGTAGTAGAAATACACCTGGTGCATATTGAACATTAGCTCCCACTGGTATCCCATATATACACATACACATTTACATATTTCTAGGTAGGCTTATTACTTTCTCCTTATTACTTACCTTTTCCCTCCTGTTGCAAATTAAATTCCTTGAGAATAAGGATTATACCTTATCTTTATTTATGTATATATAACAAACATATTGAACACTACAAGAAAAAGCATCATATTAGGCACTAAGTTACTTAGGGCATAATTCAAATATGTATAAAATATGATATATCATTTGCCTTCAGGGGATTTTATATTCTCATTAGGGAAGCAACTGTACAGTAACAGATATATGCAAATTATTTAAGGAAATCAGTGAAATCATTCCAGGGCCAAGGTTCTCAAGGATACAGGACTTGGATGAAAATAGAATGGTCAGCTTTGATGATTCAAATTGGAATATTGGTTCCATAGAAATTTATATCCTCCATGACACCTAAGCATAATGTTTTAAACAAGGTCAATTCTCAACAAATTTTAAATTAGTTCATCTAGTCCAACCTTATTTTTTGTACAATGGAACTGAGTCCTAGAGAAGTTAAAGAATTGCTCAGTTATTTTTATCTTCCAAATCCTTTAGTTGATATTCATTAGTGACTTCTTTTTCCCATACTACCTCAACTCATCTCTCATCCTGTTATCATTCACTAGAAGTGGACTTCACCTGGCCAAAATAAAGACATGATGCCATTCCCCCTCTCACCTTCCAAGGGAAGCCCTTCTGCCTTTTATCTTTGGAGGAAGGGGTCATTCGAGACATGGAAAGGTCAGAGTGTGAAGAGTTAAAGAAGTAGTGAGCCAAAGGGTGATTCATACCATATGCTATTGATTCCACAAATCCATCCTAAACATTTTCTCAGGAAATTAAACTGACCATCTGCATTTCTTGTATACCTAAAAAGTCCATCTACATCAATCTTACCTAATTCAAATGAATCAGCCACTCTATATCTTTGTTTCACCTTTCATTATTATCTGTCTTACCTATGTGTTTCCAGTGTCGGAAAAATGTAGGGAAATGACCAGAATATTTGGGATACAGTGATTGTGAGAAGTTAATATGTGAGACAGCCGAGAAGGGAGTCTGTAGTTTTGAACAAGCCAACTCTGAGTTAAAGTACCTCACTGGGGCGAGGAGTGCTTCAAATTTCTAGAACTGAGCACTGTCAAGGGAGGCTACATAGGATACACATAAACATTTCTTAATATTGGTGTTAGCATCTTCGTACCGATATACTGTAAACTAGCCTTATCATCTTTGTATTTTTTTAATTAAAAACACATTTCAGTATAAAATACCTCATTAAAAATTTTCCCAAGGGCCACATTCAGCTCTGTGAGATTGCAGTGGGCAGGGAGCACAAGTGTGTTTGGTTATTGAGGTAAAATTGCAGAGTGCATACCAAGCTTTTTTTTTCTAAGAGAGTTCTGTTTATTTCTGTTAGAACTTAGAAAGCAGATGCACAGAGAGAAATGCAGGCATTTGTGCCCTGATTCCACACAATTACAGGGTAAAGAAGTAGGTATTGCATACGCCCTTCGTTTCATACACTCTTTGAGATTTTTGTGTATTGGAATGTTGCATTTTGGGCTTAAAATTTTGCTGAGATTTCTGGTACGAATGGTTGGGGTATACAGCATGAAGAGGGTGAGGAGAATTAAAAGAAAACCAGGGAGGAGAGCTGAAAAGGTTTATAAGGTAGAAACAGTGCACATTTCTACTTGAGGCCGAGCGGACAGAGGAGGGATGTTCTGTCCTGAATTATTTCCTATAGTGAAATAATTACAACCAGACCCACAGAGCAGTTACCACGGGCCTTCTGCCAGGACTGTGCATGAAAATAGCTTTGTTATGTCTACATACACACAGACAATACACTCTGTCCTCTAGACCTTCTCAAGTTCAAATTATGTAGAAGCCAATTTTTCCTGGACTCAACTTTGTACCTTAACTAATAGTTTCAAAAACTACGGCTTCCAGAGGTGTCTATTATGACTGGAAAAGCCCTGGTCAACAGGCCCATTCACCTTGGATCGTCTTGAAATGTAGCCCGTGTGTTCCAACTCCTTCCCTCGATGAAAAAACTAAAACATGCTGGATAATTGAGTTGCTCAGAGACTGAACTGAGGACAGAAAAGTTCTTAGGAGACTGTTACCTGCCTCTTTTTGCTTAACTGCATTTTGAGAAATGTGTTAGTCACTAAAAACATTTTATTCTTATTACCGTAATAATGAAGACGCTTTTTCCAAAGAATAGTTGTCAGTCCTGTGGCAATCACCAGACTTTTCCTTATATAGCTGGTCAAGTAACATTTTCAAGTGTCAAATGTTAGAAATGTCTCGTGTTATAAATATCCAGTTTGTGCTGGAGCAAGGCAAGTAAACCATTTGGGAAGCTAGTGTAGTGTAGTAGTACAGGAGCGATTAGGGTAGCCCGTCGAGGTGATGGAAATAGGGACAGAGAGAAGAAGGTAGATTTGATGTGTATTTTGTAGGTGTAGCCAACAGGCAATGAATTACACATGTGCCTTTGGGAAAAGGAAAAAAATCAAGGTCTAGTTTCTTTGCTAAACTCAGGCAAATTTTGGTGCCATCTATGGAAATACACATCCTTTATTCTTCCTGTGGGATAATGGGAATTAGAAGCTGCATAAGAATCCAATAGTACAGCGAAGTCTCTGGGCCTACAGATTTTGCAAAAAGACCTGTAGCACGGATCTCTGGCAATTATTGACTGTGTTTGGGTACACCAGCCTCGTTATCAGTTAATTAATCTGCAAAAAGTGCCTACCCTGAGATCATAATTGCTGTAAATGACTGATACAGTTCCCACTTTTACAAAGTAAAACAGAGAATATTATTTACATTATAAATAGCATATCTGCTTCTGTATCTCTTAATTTAAACAGAGTGTTGGCAAATTAACCTTTATGCAGTTACCCAATAAGATTGCTTAGAAACTCGATTGATGTATTAGTTTATAAGAAATATGTGAAATTTGGTATTTAAATTTAGTCCCTTGAGGGTTTGTGGATTTTATTCATTGCCAGGAAATTTTTGTTCTTGATAGTACCTATGGTAACACCCCAAATACCATCAAATAAAATTTTTCTTGCTAAGAAAAAGAGAAGGTGACTTTTTTTTAGGGTCCATTAGTTTCACCTGATAGCCTGCTACTTAATCATTTTAGTCAAAGCATATTAAAAGACTCATTGCATAATAACTCATTGGATGGCTTCATCAAATATTACTGTTTATGTATTTGAAAATTCTCAGATTATATTCCTATATTCTATATTGAAATACAGTTCAAACTTAATTTGTTTATATACCAAGTTTTCTTGCGCTGAGTTTTGAATTGGTCTAGCCTATGGCTACATTTTCTTGCCCTATACTTTTTTACTTCTAAGACATTTTTGTCATATAAAAGGATTTTTTTGGTGTCTTTTGCTCAGAAGAGCCTAATTGTTTCTAGTGACACTAGAATCTAGTTTTTGTATTAACTGATTCCAGTATTCTTTTTTTCCTCTGTTTAAAAATTTTAATCATAATGCCTTTTGCCATCAATAGGAGAGAAAAGTCAATAAAGAAAATAAAAATGACAGATCGAAAGCATGTCATTTTACTAACATGTAAGATTTTATTCATTCTGACGTCAACAAGTGGTTTGTGCATCTGATGTGTTGAAAGCTCCAAGCACCACATTCATAGTGAAATAAACTGTAATACCTGCAACACACACAAAAAAGACATTGTATGTTTATAAGATTGCATTATTTCTTACCGTCTTGGATTAAGTTTTCATTTCTCTATTCATGATAATTGTGAACCTTATTGAGTAACCACCATATGTATGACTAAGAAGAAAAAGTTTATGTTGTTTGCATATCCCAGAAAAAACAATAAGTCTGGGAAGCCTGGTAATATTATCCCTAACCAGTAAAGATCATAGTAAATCAGACAGTGACATCCTGTTTGTGACACAAAACATTCTTCTTGCCATCGCCCTCCACACCCCCATTTGAGTACAGAAATGTTGCATAATGCAAAAAGATAAAATTAAGAGATAAAATAGTGGCAAACACAGCAGTCAGCCCCTCATTGAATGCTTGCTTTATGCCAAATACTGAGCTGAGTGTTTACATTGGTTATCTCATTTTATCCTCAAAGCAGTGCTCTAAGGTAGGCATTATCACCATATTTCCTATGTGGAAAATGAGAGCTAGTAATTCACACAGGTGATAGGTGTGGAAGGTGAATTCAGGGTAATGTGACACCAGAACCCACCATCCTACCACATCACCTTTCTATGTTAAGCACTGTAACAGGACATGGTTAATTACAAATGGACACTATAAACTGTAAAGTGAATGAATGAGTAAATGGAGAGAAGGAACTTTCCCTACAGTTAATTCAAAAATATGGATGGGTATCTGTTTGGGTATCTGTAGTTAGTGAGATATAGTGCCAACAAGTTTAAACTCTAAATCTTGATTGATTCATTCAAGAAATATTTATTGAGTCATGCTTCTTACCATAATTTCTTTATTTTGAAACAAACTTTTTTTTCATATCTCTGAAGCTGTAATATATCTTACAAGTCATAGTTGCAATGTTTGGTATGTGCCTGGCACTCTGCTAAGAACTAGAATCCATCTATGAACAAAACAAGCATGGTTCTTGCCAGAGCTGCCAGTAATGGTCAACTAAGTTGAGTGCAAATGTATGTGAGGCCTTGAACTTGGCTCCAATAGAGCCTACATTTCAGTCAAGGGAGGCAGAGATTAAAGACAATTATATCTGGCATGAAGGAAAAAATAGAACAAAGCATTATATTGTGCTAGAGGGATTGATGGTAAGGTAAGAGTAGAAAAGGATGAATAATGGCAAATAAGGAAAATAAGTGGCAAGGCCATCAAGGAGATGACAGCATTTTTTGCTGCAATTGGAGTCATAAAAGTGATCCACCTTACTCTTGGTTTTTGTGAGTTTTTACTGAGTTATTGCTTTCTGGCAATGTTAAGCATATCTTACCTTTTCCATCTAATAGAGCTTGCAATCACAACCAAGCTTTAGTAGAAGGCCAAATGATAAAGAGGAATACCTCAATGATCTATAATTTTCTATATTCCTATAACAAATTTAGAAACCTGCCTGTACATAATTGAAAACAGGTTGAAAACTGGCATCACTTCACAGATTAAAATTGTTCATCTAGTCAGCAAGAATGCATTTATGTAGTCTTCTGTGAGCACTCAAATTTATGTGAAAAACTCGGTACATAACCGGGGAATGTTGGTACAAAGGAATAGTATTCGAGTGAGATTTAAAATAGGGAGGTGAGTTCTCTCAAGCGCTCTCAGAGGAGTCTGCTTGTTATTTAGCTATTGGAAATCTTTACGAACAACCTGAAAGAATGTTGTAGTGAGCTTCCTGGAGAGAGTATGATACGGGAGTGATTGTGTCAGTCATGCTGAATTTTTATTCGCTGCTCTGAATTTAGGTGCCATTGGAATTGACATTTAATAGCCTTATTTTCCGTAGCAGATGTATTCAATTTTATAATTTTCATTGTGCTGAAATTCTCAAGCATTTGGGTTTCCATACCTGGAGTATAAAGTAATTGTTATCGGTCTGAGGAATCATAACATTGGAAGATTGCCCAGAAACCATCTGGTCTGTGGAGATGCTATTCAGTGAGAGTGTTCAAAAATCACCAGGCAAAGGTGAATAACAATGGCAATGTAGGTTATTTTTAAAAACAAGGTATATTTTTTAAATTTTATTAAAAATAATTTTAACATGACTTATTCTGATTATATATACTGTTTTGACATAGAATTTCCTTACTTGTATGACATGATGATATCCTTACTTAGCAATGAAAGTGACCAATCTCACATTGATTCCCAAGTTGAAAAACAATGTTCCAGTCTTTGAAATCTAAAAGATTGAGAGCCTTTTTGATCACAGTGGTGCTGGCAAGCATTCTACTGATTTCATTTGCCACTAGTATCTTAGAAGCAAATAAATATTTATTTAATACTGACAGATTCCAGGAAGAACAATCCCATGACCATTTATAATCTACTATTAGCAATAGAACAATGTTTTAAATTTAGACATTTGTTTATATAATGTATTATTTTGATGATAATATAATCTTAAAATTAATATGATTATCATCAAAATAATACTTTTTATAAAAATATGTATCTAAATCATGCAGACATTTAAATCAAGTATCTCCCTATGCAGCCAACTTTTTAAGCATGTTTTAAGCTTTTCGTATAACTCCTAATACTATGATGCTAGTTCCAAATATTGTTAATATATGTATCATGTTTATTATAATTATATTACATACTTGGACATTAGTCTGCATTTTCCTTTCCTTTCAGATTCTGTTATTCATTTTGTTGTTCCTTCCCATTCATTTAAAAATCAACCTTTCAAAAAAAAAAAAAGCAATGTTTTTTCTAACCTGCAGTCAAGCATTATTAGCTAAAAGAAGGTTTTAGGGTTTTGTGGGTGCTGTCTCCATTCAGTTGTTGGAAATTAGGTTTTGAGACATTTTTGAATTGTAGACTAGTATTCAAATTGAATTTCAAAAGTGTGTTTCAAAGTCACTCAAAAAGATGAAAATGCTTTGAATCTTCTACTAATCAACTAACCATATTTGTATTTTTCTTACCTGCATATACTCAACATATTACCTTTGGGCCATAGTTACAGCAAATTTTTTTAAATTTTTCATTTGCTTTTAGGTATTCTTCATATTGCTTTGAAATAGGTAATGTTTTGTTTATTTTAAAAGTATTATTTAGTCAAATATATGTGTCCTTTATGAAGTCTTCAATTACATAGTCATATCTGATCCCTGATCTTTTTGTACCTTCTAGAGAATTTTACATATGCTGATGAAAGCTGTGTATGTTTTACCCTAAAATGAGGCCAGAATTATATGTGGCGGGGAATTTCCTGTATCTTAGAGGAATTCATGGATCCCAGATTAAGAAGTCTCAGGCTAGAAAGTTCTTTCCGATCTCAAAATTTATTAATTAATGACTGACATTTTCATGTAGTGTTTTCTTTATTCTTTTTTGAGTTTTTGATTTTTAATATTTTTGTAGGTACATAGTAGGTATATATATTTATACATGACATGCTTTGATACAGGCACACAGTGGTAATAATCACATCATGGAGAATGGGATATTCATGACACAAACATTTACCCTTTGAGTTACAAGCAATCCAGTCACTCTTTTAGTTATTTTTAAGCGTATAATTATTATTGACTGTAGTCACCCTGTTGTGCCATCATTTAGTTGGTCTCATTTATTCTTTCTGTTATTTTTGACCTCCCCTAACCATTCCTACCTACCCCCGACCCCAGCACTCCTCACACCACCCTTCCCAGCCTCTGGTAACCATTCTTCTATTTTCTATATCCCTAAGTACACTGGTTTTGATTTTTAGATACCCCAAATCAGTGAGAATATGCGATGCTGCTTTCCTGTTTTATTTTTCATCATTAAAGTTTAACCAACTAGAGTTTATTTTATCTTGTTGTCCAGTATGAGGATCTAAATTGAATTTTTATATTTGTTCAGTGTCATTTGTTTAGTAATCTACCTCCTCCAAAAGCAGTTTGTTTTGTGTTCAAGTTGTTGCATTTATGAAGATCTCCTTTAGCATTTTCTGTTCTATCATTTTACCAAATCTTTAAACATTGCAGAATCACTTCATATTTTAAACATTTTCGTAAACATTCTTATCTTTTCATTTTCCTAGATAAAATTTAGAACCAGTCTCTTGTGTTCCCAAAACAGTCACAGTGGCAATTTATAACAATTGTATAAATCTTGACTTCTTTACAAGTTTTCCCAATCAAGAAAATCTTTCTACATTGTTTAGATCTTCTTTTTATCAGCAGTTAATGTATCAGACTTGATCTTAGTTTCATAGTTTTTATTTCAGACTTATTTTTTGGGATAGCGAATATTTGTTTGTTTTGCTATTACCATTATGTCTTTAACTGATAACTGCTATCTATAACAGAGCCATTATTTTTGTAAGTTTTTCTTTTCTCTAGGCCATTTAACTCACGTTGTTATTATAGCTGATTGTCTTATTTTTTTCAGAATATATTCATAGCATCTGATGATAGTAATAATACATCAGATAGTAGACTAATCTGATAGTCTGTGTTTTAAGAATTTTTCATATTTGTTCTTATTGGATAATAGGACAGATTAGTCTTATTGGATAAGACAGATTTGTTCTTATTGGATAATAGGACAGATTGTAAATTCAGATTTTGGAGTCAAGCTAACTTGAGTTCCAATCCTACTTCTACTATTATAGACTTGAGCAAATGAAAGTCATATTTCTTAACCTTGTTTAGTTGCAATTTTTTCATATGAAATTTGGGTCAATAACTCAGAATCACAGGATTGTTGCTAGGATGAAATGAACTTAAGTGTATGGAAAGTACTAAAAATAGGGAAGGTGATATCATCACAATATTATTTCTATTATATTAACTAACCATTCAAAGAATGTTAAATATTATGAATGATAGTAAGCATTCACGTTTAGATACTAATTTTCTCTGGACTTCTTCCGTTTTTTAACCTTCTGTTTCACTTTTTTTCAATGTTTGCTTTTCTTTTAGATGCTCTTCATAATGCCTATGCAGCATTTTTGGTTTTGTATTACCATTAGGATTGACGTTTGGTGTTTCTATATCTGTTGAGATGAATATATACTTTCTCAAACTAGATTGTTGATATGATTTATTAGAATAATATATTGTTAATATTCTTCCCTGCTTATATTTATGAATCAGATTTAGTTACTTAATATACTATTAGTTAAATTTTAGCATATTTTAAGTGTTTGAGTTTATTTTTCTGAGATTTTGTTTCTTTTACTAAATAATGTGGGTGTATATATGTGTTTTCTTTGCTATTATTACAGGAGCTAGCTAACATTAATTGTGTGTCTACAGCAGGTAAATAGCATTTTCTAAAGTATACTTTTGGTATATTTTATGTAATTCTCATCTATAAGGTAGCACAGGGAGTAAACAGAGTCAAGCTTTTAACCCATGTTGGTTTGATTTTGAAACCAGCCTCTGCCTCTGCAAGTTTTTGGTATCAGGTGATGTTAAATTCAAAAAATAAATTGTAGAATTTTGCAATTTGTATTTTCTCTCCAGAGATCCTTGGGATTAGAGTTCTTGCATGTTTGAAGGAAACCATCTGGCCTCGAAGCCATTTTTAGAAGTAATCCCAGTATTTTCTAATACCATACACATCTCTTGTATTGGTTTTTATGACTGCCTTAATATTCAGATTTTATTGTATTAGTGTTTTCTTCTTATTTTCTTGATTAGATTTTTTTTGGTACTGTTTTTCAAAGGTCCGGTTTTTAGATTTCTTTATCAGTAATTTTTTTTCCCATTTCTTTCTTTTAAAAAATTTTTTCCTGTTTTCATTCTTTTATGAATCTTACTGACTGAATCATGGTTCATTTATCTTTTTCCTTTTATGTTAATAAAACTTTTTAAAGATGTGAATTTATCTCTGAATACACTTTTGATAGACTGCCATTTTCTAATGATATTTTCACTTTGATAGAATGACAGTTGAGTAAAGCACTGTTAAGTGCTTAACAAACTTTGTCACTACTGAGATTTATTATTGACCTTTTTTACTACACTGTGGTCACATAATAGGGTTAGATGATCAACAGTACTGGTGTTTTGTGAGCAGTTATCTTTGCTCAGGGCAATTGTTGAAATTTTCTGGTCTAATGTAGCTTCAACTTTTTGTTACAAAGTCTTCAGTTGATCTGTGAAGTCTTAATAAAAATTATTCTTTGTAGGACATGTATTTCAATATTATTAAATTTTAACTATAATGTAAACAAATCCTGTATGTTTTTCTCCTGACATAAATGGACTAAATTATCTGAACACTACTGTGTTTCTATCAGTTACTTCTTTTTTTTTTTCTTTTTTTGTTGAGATGGAATTTTGATCTTGTTGCCCAGGCTGGAGTGCAGTGGCACAATCTCGACTCACTGCAGCCTCTAACCTTCACCTCCCAGGTTCAAGCTATTCTCCTGCCTCAGCCTCCTATCTGGGATTATAGACGCCCACCACCCTGCCCAGCATTTTGTTGTTATTGTTGCTGTTGGTTTTTGTGGTAGAGAATTCACTGCAAACAATAATATAACATTTTAGATTAAAAAACACATAAAAGGACAAAAAGTTGAATTTACTTAAAGACAAAGTGCTATAAAATAAATATGTAGCAGCATGACATTTGTGCATCAAATTGGATGAATCAAAGATTTTAAGAAAAAAGAAGTAGGCCAGGTGCGGTGGCTCATACCTGTAATCCCAGCACGTTCAGAGGCCGTGGTGGGCGGATCACTTGAGGTCAGGAGTTCACAACCAGCCTTGCCAACACATCTTTGATTCATCCAATTTGATGTACAAATGTCCTGCTGTTACACATTTATTTTACATAGCATTTTATCTTTCAAGTAAATTCAACTTTTTGTCCTTTTATGTGTTTGCAATGAATTCTCCCGTTCTTGAATCTTTGTATATGTTTTGGGTGGGGTAAAAACAAACATCTGTGTCTATTGTTTAATTTTTAATTTTCATATTTTATAGATAGCTGTAAATAAAGAACACTGATATTTTAAATAAATGTGTTTTGTAATAGAAGAGGTACTACCTTTGACTCCTTGCTGTATAGACATGGCTTACATTGACTTTACTACCCTCATCTACTTATTTCCCTATCTTTAATTTTATCATCTGGATTTCTACAACAGATCATTGTTGTTAATTTATTTCTTATTATTTTTTATATCCGGAAGAATTCTTTTAAAACAGTTATTAAATCTTAATTCTGTTCAGTTTATTTCGGAGTCATCATTAGATCTTTTCTAATAACAACTGTACATTCTAAAGTTTTAAATTTTGAGTTATTCATAAACTGAAATAAACCTTTAAATTATTTACTTATTTTATTTTGATCTTCAGAGTATGTATTTGTCGACAGGCAACTTAGTCTGTTTTCTCAGTCCTGCACATGTGTCTTCTGTATTCACTCATGAAGGACAACAAGTCTAGTATAAAATTTGGGGGTTTATTTCTTTTAAATCACTTTTACTGTTCTTTTATTATCTTCTAAAATTAGCTTTGCAGAGAAAGTCTTAAGCTAGAATTCCTGTTTTGCTTAGTTTTCCGATGTTTTTTCAGTTTGTATTGTAATGAAAATGTATATATTTTAGGACTAGTGTAGGGGATGCAACTCTTTTCATAAATATGTCCTGGAAAACATAAAGTATTTTTAGCCCACCTTGAACATTTTTAATCAAATGTGACTTTGATTCGTGGCAAAGATCACCATGGAGCTTCAGAGCTTGGGCTCTGAAGTATAGGAGAAACCTGCCTTCAAATTCCTGTTCTGCTTCTTACTAGTTACACGGCTTTGGGAAAGAGAGTTAATATTTCTAAGCCTTAGTTTCCGCACCTGTAAAAGGGGAATAATAATGCTGTTTATCTCATGGGGTTGTGTGTTCATTAAGTGAAATCTTACAGAAAAACACCCAGTGAAGCATCTGGCAGATAGGAAAGACTCAATAATTGTTGGTCCTCAGAGCAAGGTAAAGCTGATATTGTGAAGCCAGATGTGTTTCCTGTCCTCCAAATCCATCATCTTGGCTTCCTTGTCTTCTCTTTCCTTAAAAATATGCCAGAAGTTCTCACATTTGTATTCTACATCATTAACTCAGCTTTCCATCATATCAAAATTCCACCTATCCATGTCAATTGACACCTTCCAGTACATCCTTTGCTTTTGTTATTACCATTTGATACTCCTCATAATCTTCCTTATTCTCGCTCAGTTTGCTTTATCGCTTGCTTGATTCCCTTTTCCCTGCACTGTGTTTTCCACAAGCTCCATATTATTGTTATTCTAGTCTGGACTCTTCTCTTTTTCCTCGCCACTTCTTTTTCCTTTCACCGTACTCTCCTCTTACATTTCTTTCTCTTCTTTTCTTTGTCCTTTCTTTGTTTCCATTCTTTCCTTTTTAAAACAAAATTATTCATTCTCAGTTAAAAAAAACAAAACAAAAAAACTGGCTTCAGAAGGGCTGTGGCTCTGCCCTTGAGTTGCTGAGTCTCCAAGCACAGACCTACTCAACGCTGCCATTGAAGAATGCGATGAGAGACAAACTTCCCTGTCCAATTCTGAGATTCCAGCAGAGATCTCTCTGAAGTGAAAGGACCATTTCCTACCCCTTCTGACAAAACTAGAGGCTGAAAGGCCAGTCCCTACAGGCGGTTAACCAGACTCTTTCCATCAGGCCCCTCTTCCAGTCCAAGACAATGCAGGTGGCAAGGGTCAGAGCTGAGGCTCTAGAATCAGGCTGCCTGGGCCAGTCTCCATTGTGGCTAATTGTATGACTTTGAGGAAGATCATCAAACTTTCTCTTCTTTGATGTCTTTTTTTTAGAAATGAAAGTAATAACAGTATTTGACGCACAGGACTGTCATGAAGAATAGATGAAATAATGAATATGGAATATTTTTGATAGTGTGTGTGCCTGGCACACAGTGAGCCTTCAATACATGCCATCTACTAGACCATACTTTGAGGGATACATCTTTTAGGAAATGTCTTCAGTAGTAAGAAAGAGGGTTGTGCAAGAAGAAATCCACAAGTTTGCAGTCAAGATGCTGACTCAAGGCTACCAAGGCCAAGGTCTTTGTGGTTTTTTTTTATTTTCTGAATGGTTGCTGCAACTCAAATAATCATATCCACATTCTAAATAAAAGGAGAAAGGAAAAAATGATGCAGGACTAGGAATCCTCCTAGTAGGAAAGCAGAGCTTTCTCGGAAATGCCCAGTAAACTTACACTTTATTAGTCAGAACTCTGTCTCCTGTGTACCCCTCAATATCAGGGAGTCTGCGACAGATACCATTATGGCATCCCAAGATATATAATAGTGGGAGAAAATGAAAAAGAAAGTTAGACATTATTTTCCTCATAGTCACATTAGCCATAAGGTTTTCTGAAATACTTGCGACATTTTTGTAACAGATTTCTGTTAGTCTTCATTGATCTTTTCCTGTGTATGTGTGTGTGGTGTATAATTTGTAAAATATTTTTTGTTCCTATTGATGATGTCTAATAATTAGAAAGACTGCTAGGAATTGATACACTAAACCAGGAGTTTCTAAAATAGGCATAATAATTCAGCCATAAAAAAATGAAATCCTGTGTTTTACAGCAATGTGGGTGGACTAGAAACCATTATCTCAAGTGAAACAAGTCAGACACAGAAAGACAAATAAAATACTGCATGTTCTCACTTAAAAGTGAGAGCTAAATAATGTATGCACATGAATGTCGAGTGTAGAATGATGGACAATGGAACTGAGAAGGGGAAGGTGGTGGGAGGGGGATAGATGATGAGAAATTAACTAAGGGGTCCAGCATACATTATTTGGATGATCGATTTCCTAAAAGCCTTGATTTCACAACTATGCGATATATGCATGTGACGAAAGTATACGTGTACCCCATAGGTATTTACAATTTAAAAAAAATAGGTATAATAACATTTACTTCAAATTCTAGAACTTAAAATGCTGAGTTATTTTCATTAAAGTTGACAATTAAAGCTGATCATTGAAAAGCCTCATTTTAAAGTATACTTGAATAAATATCTAGAGAAACATCATTTTAATTCTTTTACTTAACAGGAAAAAATTGGAGAAAAAGGCTATAAAGTAATTTCGAATCATGATAAAAATGGAGATGCAACCACAGATTTCTGTTGCCTCTCCAAGGGTTTAACTACTGGCTTTTGAGTTGAGTACTCTGCAAATCTCTACATAGAGAAGGATCAAAAGCACTTCAGTCTGGCAATTTGGCTAAGTAAATAAGTATATTTGTAGTCCTTCTTCTAACATTTGATACTCTAAAGCACTCTGCTACCAAACCAAAGAACATCTCACCATCCTCCACAATGACATCAATGGCTAACCATCAAGAGGGAAGATCTCCCATACTTTGAGTGGATTTATTTACAGTCCTAGTGGGTCCAAAAAGCTCATTCCCCAGCCAGTCAAAATGCCACCTACACCATGGGCTTGTGAAAACCAAATCTTTTTGATGGATCTTAGTAGCATTGTTCTTTCACTGAGCAGAAATATACCAAGGCATTCAAGGTATAAAATTGTTGTTTTATCTGTTAGTGAGACTATAAAACATGTTACTAATGTTTAGGAACACTGCAGAAAACTTAGCCTAATTAAATACAGATTCATCAAATGCTGCTATAAATTCAGCAAAAGTAGTCCTTCTAAGTTATAATGGTACAGTAGGTTCTTAATCTCAATAAATCATCATGATGCTTGTCTTTGGTAGCCTATCATATGCCAAGCTCTTTATATCCATCACCTTAAATTCTTGCAACCATCTTGTGGAGTCAGCATTATTTTCTCCACATTACAGCTGAGGAAACAGAGCCCACGAGAGGTTCAGTAAATGATCCATTGTTACAGAACTATCACTTAGGAGACTATGATTCACCCTAGATCTTCCTGACTGAAGCGTAATTTATACCATTCTCATGTGATTACGGGCTGTGGAATGCAAAATGAAATTTATTATTATTTTGAATGACAAATAGAAATAAGGGGGGTAACCATGTCTTCCTGAAGGACTTAGTCTGTTAGCCTACAACTGCATAATTTATCCATGCTAAGTCCTGGGACAGCCCACAGAAAGAGCAGAAAAGGGAAACTGAGCAAGAATTTCTCACAGGTTGAGGGGGATACATTTAGAAACACTCATACTCTCACATTTTGCCTACTCTGAACGGTTTTTAAGCTTGGGGAATAAATAAAGACCAGAACTAGATTCTGGGTTGTGGGTTTGAATAAAAAGAGGCCTTAAGGATCATATTCAGGGTGCATTTGTTGGAGGGAGTTAAGTATACAGAGAGACCTGGTGGAAAGCTTCATAATTGCGATTTGATTTCAATGCATGTGATCTCAAATGAGTGTCTGACCCTTCTTCAAGTTCTATTTTGTAAGAGCTTATGTAGCAAAATATTTTGAGGAAATGATTTTTGAGCTTGCAAACAAAATATTATTTTTTCATAGGGGCTGCATAAAACATAATTTTTGTCTTTTAGATGCAGTAAATATTTACAGTGGTAAGCCAGGATTTCTAAGGAAAAGAAGACACTTAAGCTTCAATGACAACATTTTTCATTATAAATTCAGGACTAACTTCTTAAGTGTGTTTAGAATCCGATGTCATTACCTTTGGTTTAGAATAAATCCAGGGGATTAGAATATTTTCACAAATAAAACTTTGGCTTTGCTTGATCCTGAACCAATTTTCTTTTCCACTTTGGTTCAGGAGTGGAGGAATCCTAAGTGGGTATTTGGGTAATACCAGTACAACTCACATTTCTAAACCTTGAGGTATTATTAACTGCGTTTTCCAATACTACAAACCAATTTTAGGCCTGGAACTTTTGAATCATTGTAGGACGCGAAACAAAACAAAGCAAAACAAATACACCCCCAGTAGCAGATACTGCTGCTCGCAGTGGGACCGACAATCTCATGATCCTTTGGGGCTCTTCATTACCTAACAAAAGAAGATTGGTTTTCTCTGTTGGACGGTCAATATTTTATTCTTAAATTACCACTTTCATACACTAGCTGCGATCAGAGTAATGTTTTTATGATCTCAGCAAGCTTTAAGGACTTCCTCCTCATCTTTGTGTCTCCAGATCACATTGGATCAGTTCCCATCACTGCCGATTTCTTTTAGCACTGGTACAGTGACAAAAAGTCTCTGACTACCTGTTCCTATTTCTATTTTACATAATCTTAAACAACTGGTTTTATTTTGGATTGAAGGAGACTAGTTTCATCTTGGATTGGTTTTGAACATCTAGTAAGTTGGATGTTTGTGATTGCTTTGCTGATTGGTCATGCCATTTTCCTATTGATCTGGGCCTCATCATTTCATTAGACAGAATCACTCTTTTATGTTAGGATTGCTCTTTTAGGAAACAGTTTCATTATCTGGACTAGCTGTTGCTACTCTTATTGATAAATTCTCTTTCTGTAATAAGATGTGTATCTGTTGTCTTTTTTTTAATCAGCTGCCCCTAAATTACCATGAGGATGTATTTGGGTGGTGGATTGATTGGGAGGTTGGTTATTTTTTTTCTCTCTAATAAGTGCAGGTGAGTCAGTCACCCAAGATTTCAAATTGGTCCTTGTTTTTAAAGACCACCAGGTACAGATGTATTTCTAGCACTCACACATCTGTAGAATTATCTGGGGAAACTCTTTGGTGAAGGATTTTTTTTTCTTTTTTAATTTAAGTGCTAGCAGTTGCACTTAGCCCAACAAGAAGCACTACACAAAATGTCTCTCTTGGGATATGTCTTACTTCTTCTAAACCTAGTGTTGGGGCCATGAAATACTCTGAACTGCTCAGAGCAAAAATGTAATGCAAACACCAGGTAGTGATAGTGTCATTATTTATAATGTTTTTGCAGCTGAAAAGTAGAAAACTAGAAGTATTTAAGATGAGGTTCAGCTGAGGTTCATTGACTGGAGAAGAGTCAGCTAGCCAGGCTGTGAACCACATCCAAGTGTGGCCATTGCAGGCAAGATGACAAGTTCATAACAGTAATTGCATATAGTAATACACTGACATTATGACATGCAGTATACATGTAAACTATTATAAAAATTATATGATTTCCTGGTGTGTTATTTTTCTGTTTACCTTTGAAAGAATGGGCAAAAGTTAGGCCTTTGGAACCTGCAAAACAAATTAAGACTCAGGAATCTTCTGAATGCTATGGTAAACAAAAGTCAACTGAGTTGAGACAGAGAGTGTGTGTACAAAGAGTATGTAACCATGAGGACACGAGCTGCCATACTTGGCTTTTTGATCCAGTTGTCAAAGAACTTCCTGACAAATAGATGTGTGTGTGTCTGTGCTTCACCTTTGTGGATCTATTTGGAAATAATGTGATATGGTGATTGATAGCATAAATTATACAGCCAAGTTCAGCTGGTTTGAATTCTACTTCTACCACTTACTACACAGTATTTGAGTTACTGTGTGTAACTCAAAGCCTCAGTTTTGTCGTCTGTGAAATGGGAATAGGAATGTTACCCACATCATATGATTTTCAATATCATGCCACAATAATGCACATAAAACATACAGTGCCTGGCCCTGGCCACATGCTAACTAAATGTTGGTTATTACTATGAGTTCAGTAAAGCATGCAAAACTAGAAATGATTATATAAACAGAACTCCCCAGAAAGCCATGGTCATTTCATTGGTTTGAAAGGTCATGGATAGCTATCCATATCTTGTAGGTATTTATAAATGTTACTCTTTTATGTATATTTTTGTTTAAGGGCATTTGTTAATAATCCCAGGAAGAAATTTGAGGGGTTGTAGTATAACTACATGTGATTTGTTATAGGGCGGTGGCCACAAGACTCAGGATTGGGAGATATTGTTCTTTTCTCCAGGTGGGTTAGACTTTTGATCTCTCAATAGTTACTTCTTCAAAGCTCTTGTTGCACAAGTCTGTCTATTCTTGGAGATCAGAGAGGTCTCAATTTTCAGAGGCCATTGGAGTTTGGGTCCAAGATTCTTTGCAGAGTGGAATAGGTCTTAGGGAGTCCTACATTATGGTTGTGGACTGTGGAGTTCCCTGTAAAGAGCACTCAGCCTTCTCTCTGCATGTGCTTTATAAATGGCTTACGAAATCTCTCATAGTTTGACTTAGTCTTCACTTCCACATCACCCCTGTAAGAATAAATACAAATAAAAAGTAAGATGTGAATCAGACGTTTCTGTAAACAAGAGTCCTCTCTGGATACTAGCAATAAACAAACCATAATCTCCTGCAAAATTAACCTATGGCTGTTTCCTGAGCTAATTATCTTCCCACAGATAGAAACATTACTGATTCTAGGTCCACTGGTTTTTCAATTTATCTTCCTCATTTTATTTTGGTGAAATTCAGGAAATTCTCAAATTAGATCATTTCTGAAGTTGTGCATTATCAAATATCAGAGTAAAACCATCCAAACACCTCCTCTTTCCACGTGCAGTTCCAATTTCCAGAAGCTAATTTCTTCTTTTTAATCACAAGCACTCCAAGAACTAGGTTTTGCTACTTAGCATGAGAACAAGTAACTCATATTTCTTCAGTCTGAGTTTGAATGCAGGAGGCTTCCTGAATCTGCCAGAATACAGACGCTTAAGGTATAAGATCAATGTAAATGTTCCCTGTTCTATTATAATTATTAAATTTTTAGTGCTAAGATTCACTAGGGAAAATGTGGATCTCCAAATGATCAGAATTTCTTGCTTGATATTTCTGGAGGAATCTTGCCCTGGTGGTAGGTAACATGAGACACTGACTTCTTTTCTTTTTTTCTCCTCCCTAAAGGGGAACATGAAAGTTTTAACTGTGTGTCAATGTTATTTTTAAATTACTAGGTTAATTTAGATATTTTCATCAAATCCAAATGGGCTCTTTGGTGTCTCACTGTTCACTCATGACAAAATAAAAACATATATGTTCACTTGGGAGGATTCTACTTTATTATAAATAAGTGGCTAGAATGTCTTTTTGGACCAAAATTTCTTGTTGTTTTTGCCCTTTACCCTAATAATTAGGACATCACATCTTAGGCAGAGCTAGAACATCTTACGTTGAGACTGGCATTCAGAATTATCCCTTGACTCATTTTCTAATTTCCCTGACAGTAGTTCATTGAGTCTCCTGAATGATCATGTGAATTTAGTGTTACTCAGCAAAGGGTCAAATCATGCTATTTGTTTTAGAAGCAAAACATCCTGCCTCCTGGATTCCACCAAGCAGCCTCCCTTTATTGAAAGTTTCTTGCTTTATCGGGTTCTAAAATTGGTTCCTAACAAGTGCTATATCCTAATAAAATAATTGTTTCCATTGTTCTCGTATTTTTAAAGTTCATATAGATAGGTTTTAATTTCCAAAATTCAAGTTCTTTTGTTAACGTAACTTTACCATGCAATCTAGATCCAGTCTTACCCCACTCTGGAAACTTTAAAAAATGACGATACTCAATCTCCTCTTATTTTTAATCTGAGAGCATAACAGAAAAAGTATCAGAACTTAACAGTACTTTTCTTTCCCCATTTCTTTCATATTCAAGCCACCACATAAGAGCTGTGGCTGAAAATTTAGCAAAATGCTTTGCTATCTACCACTTCTTAATAGCTTATTATGCACCAGGCACAAGGTTAAGTACTTGGCATTATTTTAACTGATTCAATCAGTACAATGAAGTAAAGCAGATATTAGCATCCATGTTCTAAGTGGGGATACTAAGACTTTCAGAGATTAATTTCACATAGATAGAAAATGAAGGAGCCAGAAACTGATCACTAGACCCCTTCCTACTAGAAGGTCACCCTGACCACCCTAAAAAACACAGATGTGGTGAGTATGATGGGAAAAAAATGTAGTGTAAAGTGAAGCAACATACAGGCCCTATCATGAAAAATTAGTTATAATTAAGATATTAAGTTCTCCCGCTGCCTGAAAGACCCCAGTGTCTATACACCTACAAAAGAGAGTGCAGAAAGACTACCCCAGACCCCATCACACCTCAAGCAGGTAGTGAGTAATTTTCTCCTCTTCTCTAAATATTCTCTCCCATCCTTTGCAAATATTACTGCTGAAGTGAGTGGCTGGTGAGAAACAAATAAAATGGCTGCACACACTGCATGAAAATTGCCATATTTCCTAGTTAAGTGAAAGATCGGCACACCTCAGAGTTCAAGACTGAATAGAATAAGTATCCTGATTAGAATTGCATGCATGTGCTAAGTCAAACACCTTCCAGTATATACATAGTCTATGAAAGGGAATAAAAGTCTTTGTGTATGTGCTTGCATTTGTTTTCTGTGTGTTGTGATTATCATTGCAGTTCTCCAATGAAAGTGTCTCCTACACAGTAGTCTCCTTTGTGCTCTTCAGTGCTAGTAGCCATACAAACTAGGTATCTAATAACACACTGTAACAACTACCCATTGTAAATTAAGAATAGTGTTACAGCTGTCTGTGACTTGGAGCCAATCTCTGGGTTCTGTACCATATTCTCGTCCTTAAAAATGCTGAAAATTAGGATGCTGTTTCATTGAGATTTTTCCATAGCCCACATATCTATGCGTAGAAGGTTAAACATTGCTAAGTTCTTTTGGTAAATTGCAACTCAATTACCTAACTATTTGATGGTTCAAGAAGAAACGTTCCAGAGGCCTTCTGTTTTGATTTTAGCTTACTGTAATCTTCTGATGCAAGCTTTTATGCAAAGGAAGACAGTGCCATAGTGGGCAGCCGTTTTGTTGAGGAAACTGCAAACACTCACCCTTTTAAAAACTACGTTACCCTGACTACAATCTTATTATTTCTTCAGTTCAAGGTTACATTTTCTGCCTCCCACAGACTAATGTCACTTCTCCATGTTGAGAACAAGAGCGGCATTTGGCATTTGGTTATCCCAAACCCAAATCTCTGACCCTTTGTTTTTAGTACTTTGCCATCTTGATTTTGCTTTTTTAATTTGCTTGTGACTCTCTGCTTCCCCCATCATTTTTTTTTTTGGTACAATGATTCTTACCTTGTCTTTCCCCAGTCCGTTTCTGACCTGGAGAGACGTACAGCATGTTATTGTCAGGACTTCCCGTGCGGGACATTTGAACGCTAATGACTGGAAAACCAATGCTGCTGGTTTTAAGGGTGAGATCTTCTTTCATATTCTGTCACAGGCAAAATATTTTTATTTTTCCCCCATTTTAAATGGAGAGCAGGAAATAGAGCCCCTTAAACGAAACTTTAAATTTTGTGCTGACACACAAAGAGCTTGATCTTTTAGTAAATAAAAGGCAGGTTGATTTTTTTTAATTTAAAATTACACAGATAAGGCAGATTTCTCTGGCTTCCCACATCATAGGTCAGTTTTTTTAAAAGATCTACCAACTCCCACATAGAGTCGACCTATGGACCCCTGATTAGTTTACCATTTGCTGTCATTGAATATCTAAGTGATATTTATAATAATGTATTTTAAAATTCCTCACCTTCTATAGGACTACATCCACTTAAATAATAACTGATATATATTGTTCATTTTAGTGTAGCACTGTTTGTTGCTAAGGCCATGCATTCTACAAATTTTGTTTTTGTTTGTTTGAAATCTTCCACAAACAGAAAAACAGGCAATAATTCTAAGAAATGTGACTTTATATAAACTAGAAATTCTGATGAAGATTTATAATGTCCAGTCCTTATGCAATTGTGCACAATATGTAACAAGTACTGAAAATTTTCTCATGGCTAATGCAGATCATAGTTCCCAAAGTCTTATTAACAGTAGCCATTCTATTTGTTGTCATAGGTAATATATGTTATAATAAAAATAAAACAGCTGTATAAAACATATATCCTAAAGTTTAGTATATTTACTCAAGTTATAAGTGACCTGTTATAATAAACTTGTAATTCATTAATCTAAATTATAACAAAGATTAATTTGTTTATGTCTGCAGACTTAAAACATATTCCCAAATAATCTTAGAATCATCATATATCTGTATGGATGAAATACAGTATTTCATAGCATAGGGCACATCTACTTAAAAATTGAAGTTCTGATGGTCAGACCATCGGTAACATCGTCATGAGCAAGTCACTTAATTTTTAAGGGCCCTAATAATTTAAACATTTTGGATGCTAAGTAATATTATCTACATATCATATCTTACATATGATCTTAATATATCCTTATATATTTCCTTATATGATCAATATATGCAAATATTTCTGCCAGAATGTATATTTTTTTAATTATTTGAAAATGATTTATTATAGACTCATGCTAAACCAAAACCTATAAATATCCTAGATAACCAGTGCCATATCAGTAGTTCTTTGATTAATATGTTCATTGAAGGCTTCACTCTATTTTTAGGAAAAGAATATTTCTCTGCTTTGGATTATTATCAAACACCTTTCCATGCATGTAAACTATATAATGCAGCAGTGTTCAATGAACTTTTAATCTACAGTTGTGAATACCTGTTGGCATTGCATTCTCTGAAGCCCAAATCAAGACATTTAATCCCAAAGTTGTAATTGTATGGGCGACATCAAAGTTATTTAAAATTTCAGTTGTTTTTGAAAATTCAGGATGTAATTTGCCATATGTATATTTCATTTTAATTAGTTTCCACACGCTCCCAGCTCCTATGATATAAATCCATGAGGCTACAGGGGAGAGAAGGGGCCGACACATAACCTTGGCTGGTTGAAAGCTGGAATGAACTTCTTAGTAGAAGGATCACAGACTAAGGACATTAACCTCCGTGAAGCTGAGGAAACTTTAACCCAAATAAATGGCTTAGTTTTACTTATTCCTTTTTGGCAATTTAAAAAGAGCAAATGGTTCTAACAAAAATGCAGCTCTTTTGAAAAACCTCTGTTGATTTAGGAAAGGGGGAAACAAAGAATTTAAACTAAATCACCAGGCCCAAACCTGAATCTTAAGGGGGCTGTGCACTGCTTCTGGCAAGGAGGAAATGGTATTTTACTATTGCACGTGGCAATATTTAGTATAATATTTCACTCTTCTCTTAGATGGCTGCCAAGAGTAACAATTAAAGTTCGCTTTTTCACAGATGAATTATTCTGAATGGGCTGGGCTCCCAGTGGGATTGTTTTTTAATTTTGTTGATAGCAAGTCCCATATTTCATCTAAACAGTATCATAATAAGGTGACTTTAAAAACAGTTATTTTCTTCTCTACTCTAAACATTACCATCCCCTCCCTAGAGTCCCACAAATAAATATGTTGGAGGCAGAGGCTAGCAGGGGAAGCAACATGCTTTGGGGAAGTGGAGAATGCAGGGCACTAGGACTGCGGACAGATGGTATGACTTTTTATGAAATAGCAACTGGAAAGAACAAAAAAGAGCTAATGCTTAGAAAAGATTCCCACAACAAGAGCTCAACAAGGGCTCGTATTTAAATTAGGTCAGCCAGCTTTGCAGGTCTTGGTTAGCAGGAATCCATAGTCATGTTTCTCCGTAGACTGGAGAAAACAGAAATTGCCTGCCTACAGAAACATGTGGTCTTGGGTGCCCTCCCTTGTCCCACCCAACTCAGTCCTAACACTGAGTGAAATGTGTGCATGAAACAAATCTGAAAACACCTGTTCTTCCTTGGGCTTGCTTTTGTGTCCCAGTGTTGGTAATTTATCAATAACTTGTTCAAAGAGTGTTTAAAAAAAAATGAGAGCAATTTCACAAATTGCTCCATAGGTACCTGTTGGTAATAGGGACATCAGTGTCCCCATCAGAATTTCTTTCTTGTCAGGTAAAGCAGAAGCCATTTACAGTAGCAAACAACTCAGTTTTGGAGTTCAGATATCGCTAGACTTGACAGTGTTATCACTGATAACCTCAGGAAAGCCAACACCCCAATGAATAGCCTCTACCAAAACCCTACCAAATCCATTTTATACAGCCTCCTTACATTTCTGCAGACATACCCCCATGTCCTACATCCTAGGCAGACAGCAGGGCTAGATGATATACAAACTAGACTTATGTGCTGCCCTCCCGAAGGCAGACTTGATCTGTCCGTACCCACGTGTGTTATGGACGGGAGCAGGGAAGGGTTCCTCCTCCTGAAGCAGCTGCTGGCTTGGACAGGTTCTCATTCAGGCTAGGAAGTTGGCCTTGACAATTAAAGAATGTGGCTCTCTGATGACTCATCTCTGTTTCTCGGAGAGTGGGATTACCCTGGAGTTACTCACTGATGAGCTAGGGACAGAGAACTTTCTTCTCCTTTTTCTGTGCCCTCCTTATAAAAGCACTCTGTAAATGACCCTATAATGAGATGACCTCACAGAGAGGGAAGCCACATGTAAACAGTCTTATGCTAATGTACCTTAATTTTCAATAATTTTAATCAAACTAAGATTATTCTGTCCTGCTGCTTCTTAAATAATAATAACAATCTCTTGTAGTATAATTAAAATATCTTTTCCAGTAGATTAGTTTTTCAGAATAAACATAACCCGATGAATACATACCTATGGAAACTGACTAAATATTGTTTTGCCTTGCTCATCTTGTGAATAATCCTAGCTAAGTTTTAGACAACAGCTTTTGACTTTAAACCTCCTCCAGAGATTGTTTTTTTTTTAATTAAATGGAACAAATATCATGTACCTATCAAAGAATCTTCTTTAGATTCCCCATAAGAATAGGAAATTATTTGCCTTAGACCAGATGAACAGATGTGATATTCTGCCACTAGAGAACTGAAATCCAAATTCCAGTGTTTTGCTCCTGACCAATATTTGCAATGCTAGGAAGTGACTTTGGCATTAAGTTGTTTGGGGTTTTGTTAATGTTATTTCTTTCCTCTCTTGACCCTTCCCTTTCTGCTTATAAAAAGGCTTTCTGTTTTGTTTTGTTTTGTTTCTCTTATTTTTAATTCTCCTTTGTATTCCTTAAAACATATGAATTAGCCATAAAAGTGAAGGCTTTTGCCATTCCAGGTGGTTTTTCTTCCTGGAATTTAATGGATGCTGTCTCTTCATTTATTTACCAATATTTCATGAGCACCTTCAGCATGCCAACCCAGCACATGTTGAAGCCCAGAAAGTTGGGGATGAGGGGAAGAAACGTCAGGGACACCATGGCATTGACTAATCTGACCTGCCCTGGTGTAACTTACATACAGAAACAAAAATTTACCCTCCACCTAATTTTCTTCAGTCAAGCCCCAACAATCTGCCAGGTCATGTTAGATAAATGTTGGTGATCCTTCTCTTATTGTCTGAAATTCAGGTTAATAGCATCAGAGGGCATCTGCTATGGAGAGTATCTTCTGTGATGTCTGATGTGTGTTTTGACCAGCTCCATCTGGGTGTAGAGTATATGCAGATCCATAGAGCCATGTGGATGACTTTAATTCAGGCATGTTTCATAACCCGTGGCTTGTATCATTTCAGGAGGAAGTTAGCTCTTTCTTGTGATCTCCTCCCTTTTGCTGCTATAATCTGAGGAAACTGCATATCTACCGACCTCCTCTCCCACCAGTGCCTGAGATGTGCAGTCTGATTCTTGCCCCTAAGTCCTCATCTTTGGTTTGGGTGTGCAGTTCTAATCATAATTGAATGCATGCAACATCAGTGATCTAGTTTTTTTTTTTTAAGTGTTTATATTGGATTATATGACTGTATACAGTTAAACTCTCTTAAATCTAGGAACAGGAATAGACATCAGATAATAAATTAGGACCTTCTGTCATCTTTACTAGGCGAAAGAATGAAAAAAATGTCATTGAAAATCAAAAAATGACAACTAAGTGAGAGAGGTTACCACGCCTTCCATTTCACTGCCCTCCCAGACTATGTAAGTCTCTTTTTTTCTACCAGCATGTTGCTGAAACCTCCCCCATCCCCACTGACTCTTTCTTTGACCACAACTAAACTACTAGATTTTTTTTTTAATTTCTAACTGATTACCCACCGTGGGGAAAGCAATTGACAGTCTAACATGACTTAGCCTCTGAGGCCTTAACTTTTAATAACCTGTGTTACTTTTAATTGCCGTCATTTTATTTCTACTGGTAGGGTTGATAATTTTAAGATGTTCCAGTATATTTTTAATACCTACCTGTCTTGCTTTCAGTTTGTAACACTTATTTAAAAGAATAAGAAGTCCTGAACCCATTAAGCATGCTCTGTATTCAATCAAGACGAAAGGTTTTGAAATGTGTTTTTGAGTTTTGTTTTGAGTATAAAGTGATTTCTGATGTGTTACTATTTGAAAAAGTAAAGTTTCATTTTACTTTATTATTTGACTGTACAAATAATATGCCATCTTCACTACCTACCTTGCTGATATGCTGTTGGTAGCTATGGTTTAAGCTACATAATATACTTTAATTGGTAATCTGTACATCATGGTTTTGAAGAAAGGTTGAAGTGAAATGTTATTCATCTGGTCAGTGTCAGAGGTGGTGTTAGAATCAGTCACTTGACTCCAGTCTTGATCCCATTTGCAAAAATAAGGCCCTTCCTACTTGAACAGACAGAGGGAAGTAAATACATTTGATTCCACCTAATAAAATATGCTCCCTGGAAATGCCACCTAGTATTTTTTTAAGATTCTATGCTTTCTACCATTGTGCGCTGTGAAGGTATACTCATTTCATATTTATTGACTGAAACCCTTTTATTTTTGTATTTATTAACTATTATATAGATGAGCTTCTAGCTCATTTACAAAAAAAAAAAAGGTGAATCACACAGAATTTAGGAATTTTACCTTTATTCTTTTGTCTGGTAGATGATTTACCCAAACATCTCCATGGGAATATAGAAGTCCTGATAGCAAACTCTGCTTAATTATGGCTTAATGTGGAGTCTTCTATCCAAAATGTCCACTGGCCTCATCAGAATGTTCAACTCATGCCTCCCAAATATGTGATGCTCAAAAATATTTTCTACAAATGGAAAGTGATGTTTTCTCTATGCCTGTCCTTGACTGAATGATGGCATTAGGTTTATTAGACTTTTGGGGGTTTCATTTTGTTTTGCCCTTTCATCTCTGTCAGTTTTAAATGCATGTGGTTTCACACTGAAAATCCATTTGCAAAATAGAATTAAAATGATGGTTGCATTATTTGCCTGTTATCTCTATACAAGATATAATTAGTTAATGAAGAGAACTATGTTTGGAGTGGTTTTGTGATTTTGCCAAAATCTTAAGGGCCTTTAAATTCAAGTAGAAAGTCTATTAGTGATATTTTCTGTGGCCTTTGAGGAAGCCAATTAAGGTTTTTGTACCTTGGTTTTTATGGAATGTAGATAGCTGATACTAAACATAATGAGAAGAATGAATTGAATGAAAACTGCTTTGAAAATGGAAAATACCAAACAAAAAGAGTCTTAAAAGTATATTTTTGTACATGAAGTTTTCCACTCCCTGAAATGTGAATAAAGACATGGAACTGTGATGTGAATTAGAATGTTTTCGGGGGGTTGAAAATTAATTCAGTTACCTGGAGTGGGCTAGAGAAAATATATCAAGGACTTTATAATAAAAAGATTTCTAATATGTCACCAAAGTTTTTTATCTGTTAATCATATATCAATGATAATGCAACTATACTTAAATTCTGTTTTGCAAATTAATTTAAATGTTTAAATGTCACCTTAAGTTCAACCTACTAAATCTTTAAAGCTGTAATTAATTGCTTCGACATAGGAACTAATGATAGAAATCTGAGTTGATTGTAACCTATCAACAGCCTATCAACTCTAGTAATTGATGTACAGTATAAATCTGTGAGTTGAAAGTATGATTTTTAACAATGTGTAAAAGTATCTACATTTAAGAGAAAGTAGACGTCTCATTTGTGTAATCACCTGAAGAAATTCAAATCTCTAATTCTAATGAGGCTGGACTTTACCTAGGTATTTGTAAGACTCTTCTTTCAGCACATGACTTTGACTATTTTTAATAACAGTAACTCTTAATATTTTGTGGTCATGATTGATATTTTAGGCAAAGATATATGTCATCAAACTCTAAGCTTGGGATTATAGAGGATGATGTCAGTCCAAAAGTGTATTTTGACTATAAAGTAATGAAATTGAACCACTCATAATTGGATTCTGAATTCAGTTCCAAAATAAGATGCCCAAAAATGATTTAAGTCAAGACAGTCATAGCAAAGTACACACACACACAAGCACACGCACACGCGCGCGCACGCGCACACACACACCCCTCTACATTCTTTTACAGCCTATTTTTAAATTCAACAATCATTTTCTTATTTGAGGTTTTGTATTTATTTAAAACAAAAAATTCACTCAGTGGTTCACAGAATGGGCTCCAGAGTCCAATAACCTGGAAGTGAATCCCAATCCCAGCTTTATGCAGTATGTTTGGTAATCTTCATACATTCTTAATCAACTTTATTAGGCAAATTTACATACAATAAAAACATTACTTTATGTGTATGGTTCAATGAGTTTTAACACATGCATACATCCATGTGACCATCACCACCATCGAGTTATAGAAACCTCTGTCACCCTAAAGAGTTATTCTGTGCTCCTTCTTTACCCTCTACCCTCCTCCTACCCTGGCAACCACTGATCTACTCTCTGTCCTATAGATTAGATTGTCTTTTGTAGCCTTTCATATAAATTGAATGATTTGAAACAAGCTTCTTTCTTGCCATATAAGATTTTTGAGTTTCATCTGTGTCGTTAAGTCAGGCATTCTCACCATAAAAAAGAATGAGATCATCTCTTTGAGAGAATGTGGATGAAGCTGGAGACCATTATCCTTAGCAAACTAACCCAGGAACGGAAAACCAAATACCACATGTTCTCACTGATAAATGGGAGCTAAATGATGAGAACTTGTGAACACAAAGAAGGAATAACACCCACTGGGGTCTACTTGACAGGGGAGGGTGGCAGGAGGAGGAAGAGGAGCAGGAAAAATAACCACTGAATACTGGGCTTAATACCTGGGTGATGAAACAATCTGTACAGCAAAGCCCCGTGACATGAGTTTACCTATATAACAAACGTTCATATGTACTCCGAAACCTAAAATAAAAGTTAAAAACAATAAAATAAGTAATGCTTTATACTTTTTTAAAGTATATCAGGCATTAATTCTCTTTTATTGCTACTTAGCATTCTACTGCATGAATATACCGCAATGTCTGTGCTCAATCACTTTTTCATGGAGCATTTTATTGTTTCTGGTTCCACGTTTGTATGAGTACAATTGCTCCAAACAGTTATACACAAATCTTTGTGTGGACAAATCATAATTTTTAAATATTAGAAAAGTCATCTTTAATTTGGACAGAGACGCTGAAGAGTAAGAGAGCAATCTAAGTGGCTAACTAAACATAGAGCATTTCAGGCAAGGTGACTAGCACATACAAAACCTGTTCAAAGAAAAGCAAGGAAGCCATCCTAGCTGGGGTGGAGTGAGCAAAGGGAAGAATGAGGAAAATAGTATCGTATAAAGAATTGAATGCCTCTCTTTGTTCATAGTATGTACTTAAGTAAAATTATGAACTATATGTCATGTATTGTAATATAACATATTCAGTTAATATTCTGTTCAGATTTTTGTAAGATAAGAATTCAGCATATTTTATAGAGAGGTACAGATGTAGGGGTGTATAGTGCTATATCCATTAACATGGAATTTGCATCTTAGAAATGAAATTTGGTCCACTATCACTTTCAAATATTAGACTCACTACATTGTAGTCACATCTCTTATGACACTTTTTTTCTCATCCTTGTAGTCATTAGGTACCTTTCTCTAATCGACAGAAGTCCCACATGGGCATCCTCGTTGCATGGAATTCTGTTGTGATTTCTTCCAGAGCTAATTTAGGCTATTGTTTTCATTTCATATTGTCAGCAATTTTAGTTGGTGGTTCTGGATAAATCATTAACCTCCTTATTTGTTTTCTCTTTTTTATAAGATTACTTGGATTTCAGTAAACAATACATGGGCTCAGAAGTGTTGGAAAAAGTATAATATGCCAATGATTATGAATTATATTAATGTCATATGCCTAACCTAAATAAAGCATAAATAAATACAATGAGAGGGTACCAGGTGTTTGAGAACTTGAGGGTTATCAAAAGTTGGGGAACCATAGTTTGCTTTTTTCCTTTTTTTTTTTTTTTTTGAGGTGGAGTCTTGCATTGTCGCCCACGCTGGAGTACAGTGGTGCAATCTCAGCTCACTGCAACCTCCGCCTCCCAGGTTCAAACAGTTCTTTGCCTGAGCCTCCCAAGTAGCTGGGATTACAGGCACGTGCCACCACGCCTGGCTAATTTTTTGTATTTTTAATAGAGACAGGGTTTCACCATCTTGGCCAGGCTGGTCTTGAACTCCTGACCTTGTGATCCACCCACCTTGGCCTCCCAAAGTACTGGGATTACAGAAATGAGCCACCACACCTGGCCAGTTTCTTTAAGTTTAAGCAAATATCTTCTTTTGTTTGTGTTTCCCGGGGACTGGAAACTATAACTGGAGAAGACAGCTATGGTGAAGGCAACAGATCAGGGGAAGGGGCAAAAGAGAGGGCCCAGCGTGCAAAAGGGACAGATATAGTGTGATGAGGAAAGCAATGTAAAACAAATCAAAAGCAAAGCTACTTGAATCCTAGAGTTAGGAGTTCTCATTTGATTTGAAAAACATTTTGGAGTCACTGCGGTGATTTGGTAAAGTGAGCCAGATAATAGTAATGACTTTCAAGCAAGTCGATTCAAGTTGATAGTCTGATGTCAAAAAGAATATTATTTCTAACACTGATGGTGTGAATCCATTGTTCCTATGACATGTCTTAGAAAATGGCATGTATGTAACAAATTGACTGGATGAAATGAAAGGAAATTGTCTTGCAATGATCATTTTATATTATCTTAGTATGCAATTATGTATTCATGACCTTAAGACTGCGACATTCAGCGAAATTTTTTATCATTTCTTGGCCTCCTTCTAAATGAGGAAAGTTATAGAGTTGGGATATATAATCATCTTTGCTACATCCCCCCCTTTTTTTTAAGAAGAGAAAGAAATGCTTTTTGAAATGACTCTTTAATAAACCCTGAGCAAAGGGCGTGGTGATGAGATTGCTTCTTGAAAAATGTCACGTTAGTAATTGTGCTTTGAGAAGCCTTCACAAATTTCTTTTGACCAAAGTCTTTTCTCTGGTTGTTATTACTCACCATGACCTCCAAAAAGCCACCTAACTTCCTATATTTGAATTTCTTTTTAGCATACAATTGTAGTCTTTGTATTTGCCATATAACCTCACAAACATTTAAAGAACGCAAGTGTACATAATTGCAGTGAGCATCTTGAGTTGCTGTATGCCTATTATGCAGGCAGAATGATAGGAGCACTTAGGGTTTATAAATGACTTTTCCTCCTTCCAAGTACTGTATTAATATTCTTTTTCTCAGCCATGAAGCCAACTTAGAATTTGCAGTAGTCTTAAGGAGCGGTCTATTGTTTTTCTGAACCCACCAGAGGTTACAACATATTTGCTTTCTTGATATACTATCTGGGTTGGTTTTGTCAGGAAATCATTTGCTACTTTTCATGTTTTACCCTCAGAAGTATCTTTACAGCCAAGGCAGAAGATATGTATTCAGCTTTGTTCCAAAGCACAGAACTGTGCATCTTAGAAGCCTAAAACCCCCACTGAATTGCAGTCACATATCATGAAAGAATCAGCGAAGACAGCCAAAACCATGAGAAATGTCTATGATTCTTTGACAGAGCTGCCACACTTGCTTGCATAGGTTGTTAACTGCACAAGGGAACCAAACTGAAGGGTTGAGTGGGTGGGGACCGAAATCTGGCCTTGGATGCAGTCACCAAGGAATGTGCCCTGCAGTGGGATGATGTCCGCCTTAAGGAAAGAGGTACCTTTCTGTAATCAACATCAGTCCCACATGGGCATCCCAGTTGCATGGAATTGTGTCGTTATTTCTTCCAGAGCTATCAAAAGCCCAGGCATCTTTTAAGAGGTGTGCATCCAGAGATGGTTCTGTTCATTTTAACCTGCAACCATTGCTTCAGTCTTGATATCCACAGAACCTATTTCTTCATTAGCAAAGTCACTCAGTGTTACTAGAGTCAAATAAAATTTTGCAACATCTGGCCGGGTGTGGTGGCTCATGCCTGTAATCCCAGCATTTTGGGAGACCAAGGTGGGTGGATCACAAGGTCAGGAGTTTGAGACCAGCCTGGCCAACATGATGAAACCCCATCTCTACTAAAAATACAAAAATTAGCTGGCATGGTGGCAAGCACGCATAATCCCAGCTACTCGGGAAGCTGAGGCAGGAGAATCATTTCAACCCAGGAGGCAGAGGTTGCAGTGAGCTGAGATCGTGCCACTCCACTCCAGTCTGGGTGACAGAGCAAGACTTTGTCTCAAAAAAAAAAAAATTGCAGTATCTGTGACTATTTCATCACTGTCTTTATCAACAGCTCTCTAAACAAAGTTTGAAGTAAAATCTCAGAATCTTAAGTGAGCATAAGTGCTAAGCACAAATCTATAATTCTTTTCAGGTCCTTTTTTTACATTCAGCAAAAATGATTGAAATTTCATGAATTCAAATGTATGGTTCTTTCATTTGAGTTCCAGTAGAAGATTCATATTTGGGTTAGAGTCCATGTACATATTGGCATAGGTAGGATACATGAGCCCACAGCAGTGGTGAAAAGGCTTCATTTGAAGTCTTCCCTGATTATCATCAACCTGTCTTGTTAAAATACTCTCCCAGCTCACTTTTTCTAACAAGGAATAGAGCTTTAAATGCAAAAGGGAAAACTGTGATTGAGGTAAACAGGAGAAACTCTCTTATTGAAATTAATACATGCATATCAGTTTGGACTCTGGCATCAGATATTCCTAGCACAGACTGCATTACCAGTTTCATATCCCACATCAGGGACAAAGGGCTCTAACTTGCTGTGACCACACTGAGACTGTGGTAAGTGGGCACTGTGGAAGCTAGTTGAGGATGAATAAGATGGTCCAAATAAGAAGAAAGGGGGTTTATGATTACATCTTTTCCAAATTTAATTCTAGTAAAGATGGCTTAGCCTATCCTATTTTGTTATCTAGAGAGATCTTTATATTGGTGCCAATGCCTATAATATAAACCAAATTGAAAAACTCAGAAAGAAATCCTGCCCTGGTTCTATGCATGACTTCCCAAGGCCACTGCATCTAGCAGTATACAGTGACACTCCAGGCAGTTGCTTTGCAGAATCCATCTGGATACATCTTCTGGGAAATAAATAGATCCAGTCTTTTTTTTTTTTATTTCTTTTTAGAATCTCAATTCAGACTCTTTACACATGCTCACATCTTGCTAGCCTTTGGCATTTCAAAATGATTAAACTTCTACCACACATCCCAATAATGGCTTTGATGGGCTTCATTTTATGGTGTTATACCAGAAGATACAGTACGCCCTGAAATTTCCAGAGTCATCCTTGGAAGAACCAAAAAGAAAGCTATTGTGATTACTGCTGGATGTTAACAAATGGGAAGTTGCTCTTTGATACTCAATGTTATTCTTCCATCTGTGTGTGCCTGGTTAGCTCTAATGAAAAAAAAATAGGCAAAGCATGAATATAAAATAAAGTATCTTTTCCAATATTAATATCTTCACACTCACAGAAAATCCCTATAGAAATGACTGAAGAAGTT
>PVKP010010093.1:0-65858 GCA_004027715.1 Plecturocebus donacophilus
GTGTGTATATACACGTTATATACATGTATATAATGTATATATACACATATATAAAGTATGTTTATGTATATGTATTATATTTTGAATATACATATACATACTTTATATATATGTATATTTATATATGTATATATATAGTCTGTATATGTACAGACTTTATATATATACATACATACTTTGTAGAAGAATTCTATACATACATATATATATACACATATACATGTAACTACACAAAGAATAAGTTGTTTCCATGTGTTTTCAGCAAGTCCATGGAGGCATCTTTCATTAGATGTCAGGGAGTAGTGTTATAATGGGTACAGATAGGATTTTAAGTAGAATATGTACAAGATAAAATGAAAACATAATATTAATTTGGGTGGAAGGATGCTCTTGCCACTAACTTACTCATTTCTCCTCCTCTTCCCTTTACTCATTTTCTAATATCCGCATGTCCCTTGGGATCAGAGCTACTTTTATGACCACAAATGAGAGAATGGTGGTATTTAAGTCAGAGAGAAAGCACTTTCTTTATGAAACCACTTTCCTTTCCTTTGCCCACAAACCTATGAAATTCGATTTTTAAAGCAGGTCCCTGGGAGAAAAAATTGCTGGGGAATCTTACTAAGCATTAGTATTTGGACCACATTGTGAACGGTAAGGGTATAGGGGACCAATACCCTCCTACTACCACGTGGAGAATGGGTGATAGGGCAGAGAGGACAAGCCAAATCATGCCGCTATCACCCAAAAGGAAACAGTGGAAAGTGAGGCCAAGGAAAACCTAGAAATAGAAAATTGGCATTTATTACCATTTTTTGTGCCAGGCATCCACATATTCATATGATAAATCTCATAACACTTGAGAAGGATTGGTAACCCCTCTTAACTGTCACAACTGTTAAGGAACCATCCTTAAGTCATCAAGCTCACACACAGCAGAGCCAGGATTCAAACCAAGGTCTCCTTGACTCAAAGCCTGTGTTTTCTCCTCTAAAACAACTTAATCTCTGGGAAGCCAGATTCAAGATACAGCCAAACCTGAGGTAGGAATTTTACAGAAGACATGAGAAACTGTAGTCTTTCATTTACGAACATGAAATGGTATTGGTCATTAAAGAAAAGGTAATTAACAGATTCTATCCTAGAAGTCAAATCTACAGAGTAAACTCACATCAGCAAAGAAATAGAGTAAAGCACAAATGTCCACATAAATTTGCTTCCCATAGGAGTCTTGTATTTCAAGGCATAAATTAAACCCCAAATTCCCCAGGGGCTAAGTAAGGTAAGCAACATAAGAGACAAGAAAAAATATACAGGGAATTGTTTAAGGGTCATTGCATCTGGGCTTTAGTTTTCAAAATGGAATTCTATTGTTTCTGATTTGATTTATTTCCTAGAACATCAAGAAAAACTGAATACTATTTAGTACTCCAATCCTAACAGATTTTTTAAAATACAGGAATTTGGCTTAAAGAGACAATACATCTGAAAATGAGCTCACCAGCACTACCAGCTGGGACCAGTTAACCACATTTACCAAATAAGGCAAGTTTTTTCAATGACTGAAATCTTTCTACAGTGAGCTCACTTCACTTCTCACTGGGTTTCTACAGTAATTGGAGAGGTCATCTCTCCAACTCAGAGTCCGTAAATCACCAGGCTCTTGATGCAAACGTGGGTTGCATGGTCTCTGGAGAGCATTAAATTTGGCTTCAGATTATTACTGACTGTATATAGAAGAGAAAGACGTAAAATCAACTCTAAATACAGAACAGTCAGAAGCTGTATTGAGCAAAACCTATTAATAAAGTCAGTGAGAGCTGTTTACTATGATGAATATAAATGGCAGAGCTTACCTTATTTCTCTCAATATATTTGTCCAGTTGCAAATATATTGCTTGCTCTAGGGCTGAGTCTACACAAACATGACCACAAATTTCAATACTGTTGGCTAACAAATGAGTTCACTTATCTGCACCATCCCAAAGAAACAAAACAATTCTTCTCCTTTTTTAATTGGTTGATTTTATATAGTGTAAAAACAATGCATACAGACAAATCTATGATGAGATTTGTTACACTCTTACTTAAAATAACAACGCTATTGGGAAGAGGGTTGTCCACCATATTTAGCAGTTCAGAAACCTAAATAAAAGTATGTGATCGTAAAATGTTTTTACCTGACCTTCTTTTAAATATTTAGATAAGTTCTACTACAGAAGCAAAAAGGATTCTTTATCTTTCTCTTCTATATTGCTTGTGTGCTAACCCACAGCCCTAAACTAAGAATGTATATATTTTCTTCAAAGGTAAAAGGTTTCCATGCAAATAAAAATACTTGAAATAAAAATTTGAGATGTCTGTGTTAAGAATATAATTTTAGCCACGAATTTGTTCAAGGTCAAATTCAAGTTCATCTTGCTGTAAATTCTGTGGTCTTCCAACATAGGAAGCCAAATTATCAAACACATGTTATTAAGTACATGCTATCAGAGAAGGTATTTTGCAAAGGTAACGACTAAAATTTGCTTCAGGCCTTAGCACAGCAGTGAGCAAATTTTTTCTATAAGGAATCAAAGAGTAAGTATTTTATGTTTTGTAGGCCACATGCTTGCCTTCACAACCACCCAATTGTGCTCTTATAACAAGAAAACAACCAGAGAATACATAAACAAGTAAGAGACACCAAGTTCCAATAAAACTTTATTTATGAACACTGAACTCTGAATTCTACAGTTTCCACTTGTCAAAAAATGATATTCTTTTATTTTTTAAAAAAACTTAAAAATATAACAACCATTCACAGTTCATCACACACACACATACATACATACACACACATGCACACAGTGGATCAGATTTCACCAGCAGTTTGCCAATCCCTGCCTTAAAACATAGAAAGTAACATTTGCAAATCAGGATGGAGACAAAAGTCACCCTTACTGAAGGGTAGAAAACTCAGTTTGAGGTAAAAGAGAACAGAGTTATCTGGGATCCTTTACTGAGATCCTTGCTTGGAGCTGGCAAGTAAGGTCTTAAAGATAGCACTGAAGACACTGGATTCACTTTCTCCTGTGCCACATTTCTTTTGGGGACTCGATAATGGTGGAATTCACACATAGGGCAAGAAGCCTACTCTACTCAAAGGGAAGGACAGAGATACATTTTAAAAAGGAAAGATATGGCAGACTGGAGAACCAATCTGGCACAAAAAGAAACACATTATAATTCCAGGAGCTGCAGAATCAAGGCAGAGAATGAGAAAGGCAAAAGGTGGTACCTCAAGGAAATGGGAGGCCCAACAAGAGGCTCATCTGTGAACTCCATGGAAAAGACGGGGCCTCCAGAGGTCTGCCCTTCACTTGATAGTATTCAGTGGGAGCTTACAGTCAAAGACCTTTGTGATCTGACACAGGCCCAGCGTGTCCACACCTGCTCTCCTGCTGGTATTGTGTTCTAGTTTCCAAGTTTTGACTGTCTGGCAGGTAACAGACACTGATGGTAGATAATATTTATCATTGCTATGGTCTGGATGTAGTTTGTTCCCACAAAACTCATGCTGAGGTTTAATTGCTAATGTAGCAACCCTGGGAATCGGGGCCTAGTAGGAGGTGTTTGGGTCCCTCAAGAATAAATTAATGCTGTCTGTTGGATTAGGTGAGTTCTCACTCTCATGGGAATAGATTACTTCTCACAAGAGCAGGTTATTATAAGGTAAGACTCTTTCTTTTGCACACACGTCCAGCTCTGAACATCGCCATGTTATGTGTAACACAGCATAAAGGCCCTTGGCAGAAGCCAGTGCCATGCACCTGAACTTCCAAGTGTGCAGGACCTTGAACCTTTTTTCTTTATAAATTATTCAAACTCAGGTATTCTGCAACATAAAACAAAGACAACCATGAACATTCTAATGTAAATATTAATTATTGGCTGGTGGGTGGTTTCTCAACACCAGCCTTTCACATTGCCCATAAACTCTCTTCTTCTCTTCTTGAAATGCAGAGTTGAGACTAGACTGCCCTCATGAATATAGTACATGGTTGAGGGGCATGTGCCTTAGAGCTAAACTGCCTGGGTTCAGACCCTGCTCTGTTACTTACTATCTGTCTAATCTTAGGCAAATTATGTTGCCCTTTCTGTGGCTCAGTTTACTCATTAGTAAAAAGAGGCTGAAAACAATAGGCCCTACCTTCACAGGTTTACTGTAAAAATTAAGTAAATAAATATATGTGAGCCACCTAGAAGACTGCCTGCCATAAGTTATTAAAACCAATTATAACCCGATCATCATTATTATTAAATAAAAAACTGGAAGTGACACAAAACTCTTCATTATTCTACCCCAGCTGGCTATTTCGTGCCTCATTTCTCACTGCCTTCATCCTCCATTTACATATACATGCTAAACTCTGGCCTGGTATCTACTCACATCGTGGGTTATATAACATACTGGTAGGTTATACAATGAGTTTCATGGGTTAGAATCAGCATTTTTTAAATTAACTCAATTAGAGTAGAAAACAATAGAAAATACCACAGTACATCCCTTGTAGAAACAGAAATATGTTAGCACATATACTTGCTAACTTGTGATATAAAATATATATCTTATTGTGGTTCATGTTGCAAAAAGACTAAACATAGCAGCTGCAATCACACCAATATATATCAAGCTTCTAAGCCACATCACAAATTTCAAATTTTTATACCATTATGTCACTTCCTTTTCCAGTATTCTCTTTATAAGGGATACCATTTTCCCCTGTAATGACTGAAAAATTTCCACCAGTCTTTATATTGCACCTGCTGGATGGTATAACTTTACTGGGATCTTTGCCAGCCTCCCCTGGTTAGCCAGAGTGAGTTGTTCCTCCTACTGTGCTTGAAAAATACGATGGGCATGCTGCAGGTGTATCACTGATGTCTTTCAATCATAATTATTTATGCCTCTAGAGTTTCTTCTGCTACAGTGTGTGACCTGTGACGGCAAGCATCAAATATTATTTTGGCATCCCCTAATGCTGAGGAATGTACTTATTACAAAGCAAATCAACACTATCCAACTGAATGTTTTTCTATCAGTGACAACATGAGACAGATGATGGCATGCTAATCAAATTTCTCCTGACTCAAGACTGGGAAAGGAGAATGAGGTAGAAGAACAGATCCTGTCAATATATTAAATGATCAAATCTACATGCTAAAAAACCTCATTAATCCCAGCACTTTGGGAAGCCAAAGCAGATGAATCCCCTGAGCTCAGGAGTTTGACACCAGCCTGGCCAACATGGTGAAACCCCCTCTTTACTAAAAATACAAAAATTAGCCGGGCATCGTGGCACATGCCTGTAATCCCAGCTACTCAGGGAGGCTGAGGGAGAATTGCTCGAACCCAGGAGACAGAGGTTGCAGTAAGCTGAGATCGCACCACAGCACTCCATCCCAGGTGACAGAGTGGGACTCCAGCTCAACAACAAAAAAAATCCCATTTCTTTGGAAGAAAAAAACTAAAACATAGTAAAAGTCTAACCAAAAAGTCTACTAGGCAAGAAAAGGATAAAAAAGCTGCACCTTAAGGGCTGCGGAGATTTAATTTTCATCTGAATAAACAGTATGACATGAATAATAGAAGATGAATAATTTTACTAATTAATAAAAATAGACTACTTTTTAGAAATGCTATAGTATCCAGATACTCTTTGGGGGCTTCATATTCAATTTCAATTGCTAAATTTCAACAGGAACACTGAAAAATAGGAGCTGGTTATAGAGAACAAGAGTTAGATAAATAGAAACAATGTCATATTAAGAATAAATTATTTATATATGGCACTTGTAAATAGTATTAATTTTTTTAAAATCCATATTTGAGCTAAAAATGTAACATAAAGATCTTTTGGAAAAATACGATTTTGGGGAAAGCTTAAAATGTTTCTTAAGTATTGGTCTTTAGGCATCAAAATAAGGAATCGTTAGGAGGATAAAATAGTGAATCTTATCTACAACATAAGTACAATCAACTTATAACATTAGAGCTCATTTTCCGATCTAAGCACATAGGAATCACTCAAAACTGTAATAATCTATATATGGATGTATGTATGCATACATTTAATATATAGTGATATTCATATATTAAGATGAATTGATAACTTTCCAATAATGGCTTCTTGGTTAGGTTTCTACCTAAAATTCTAACTCTATGGGAGGCTCAGCGATTGACTGGCATAAAAACATGAAATGCAGAGATAACTACTGACTAACAGTTTCCAGGAGATGTAATTTGGTTTGTTTTTCCATTGGTGGTAATGGGGTCATTTGGAGTTGATACCTTACAAGGATGTTGTAAAGACAGAGAAAACACACTATGAACTACGAAGAAAAATGAAAGAGGAAAGATACACATTCCTTTAAAGGATGCAGGTATAGTATAGAGCCAAGATTACTGAATTAAGTACAAAAAGACTTGGATTCAAATTTCACCTACAGTATATATTCACCTCTTGGTGGCTGAGAATGCCCCTTCATCATTCTAGGTCTCAAATGAATCATTATCTGAAAAATGATGATCCTTCTACTTTATAAGAGTACTATATGCAATAGTGTTCCATAAGCTGTATAGTGCTATTAATTATAAGTAATGTCCATCTAGATGCCTTTTTGCTAGTACCCCTGTGAACCACACTGATATTGAATATATCAATATTCAAAAATCAATACATATTTGCTGTTGTCTGTGTTGATTTCTGAATATTAATCAAGTGTATCCATGAAACAAAATAAGGCAAATTAACCTACATACACAGTGACTTCATCATTTTTCTAATGATACTTTGGTTACACTGACAGAAAGTATATAATAGCAATAATCATGAATAGTTATAAAATAAAAGCAATTTTAACATCTTCGTACTTACTATGTGGAAGAAACTATGCTAAACAAGTTATATGAAATGTCTAAGCTATTTCAGTCCTATGAAGGTAGTTTTATTACTTTCTCTATTTTTCATATGGGGAAATTAAAGCTTAGAAAAGGCAACGAGAATGTCCAAGTTTACACTTCTACTAAGTGCCAGGGTTCAATTTCAAGTTAAGATAACAATATAGAACTTGCTGCTAATATTATAAGACACTATCTCACTGTCCAAATGAGCTCAGCCCATCTTCCCTGATTAAGAAGAAGAGGAATATCTTCTGTTCACCAAATGTGCTATAAAAGAACTATATGCTTTATCTCATTTCTGTTTAAAATCTGACTCTACTCCTTACTAGTTAGATTACCTTGATCCATTTGCTTAACTTCTTTGTACATCAGTTTCCTTACCTATAAAATGAGTTTAACAGTTGTCTTATTTAGGCTACTTTTGAAGATTAAATAAGTTTACAAGTAAAGTGCTTAAGACAACATTTGGTTAACTAAACTAAAGGGTCAAGTATTATTATTGTTAAAAAAGATAAATAAAGTGAATAATTCTGCAACCTTATACACATAATAAGTACCCCTGACAGAAGTTAGAATAAAGGGAACCACAAGCACAGGCATACCTCATTTATTACTCTGCTGTATTGTACATTAAATATTGTATTTTTTACAAGTTGAAGGTTTAAGGCAACCACATGTCTGCAAAGGTTATTAGTGCCATATTTTTTAATGATACTCACTTTATGTCTCTGTGTCACAACTTTCTAACTCTCATAATATTTCAAACTTTCTCATTATTATTATATTTGTCATGGTGATCTGTGATCAGGGATCTTTGATACTGTATTGTGATTGTTTTGGGGCTCCATGGTCTCATACCTATATAAAACAGTGAATTTAATTGATAAATACTGCATGTGTTCTGCTTGTTTTGCCAACTGGCCTTCTCTGTCGCTCTCTCTTTCTCTCTCTCTCTCTCTCTTCCAGCTTTCCTCTTCCCTGACACACAATTAGGCCAATTAATAACTGTACAATGGCTTCCAAGTGTTCAGTTGAAAGGAAAAGTCATATGTCTCCCATTTCAAATCAAAAGCTAGAAATAATTAAGCTTAGTGAGGACGGCATGTTGAAAGCTGACAGAGACTGAGAGCTAATTCTCTTGTGCCAGTCAGCCAAGCTACGAATACAAAAGTACTTGAGGGAAATCCAAAGTGCTACTCCAGTGAACATATAAATGGGAAGAAATCAAAACACTTATTGCAAATAGGAAGCAAGTTTCAGGGATCTAGCTAGAAGATCAACCACAACATTCCCTTAAGCCAAAGTCTCATCCAAAGTACAGTCCTAACTCTCTTTACTTCCATGAAGGTTGAGAGAGGTAAGGAAATTGAAGAAGAAAAGTTTGAAGCTAGCACAGGCTAGTTCAAGGGAAAGAAAAGCAGCCATATCCTAATATAAACATCTCAGGTGAAGCAGCAAATGCTGATGTAGAGGCTGCAGCAAGCTATCCAGAAGATCTAACTAAAATGATAGATAAAGGTGGCTACATCAAACAACAGATTTTCAATGCAGACAAAACAGTCGTCTCTTGGAAAAAGATGCCATCCAGGACTTTCATAGCTAGAGGAGAAAAGTCAATGTTTGGCTTCAAAGCATCAAAAACAGGCTGACTGTCTTGTAAGGGGCTAAGGCAGACAGTGAGTTTAAGTTGAAGCCAATACTCATTTACTGTTCCAGAAATCCTAGGGCCCTTAAGATGTATGCTAAATCCACTCTGCCTGTGCTCTAGAAGATTTACAACAAAGCCTGAAGGACTGTACATCTTTTTACAGTGTAGTCTACAGAATATTTTAAGTGCACTCTTGAAAGGAAAAATGATTCCTTTAAATATAGTACTACTCATTGCTCATTTGCCTGATCACCCTGATATGTGCAAGTAGATTAATGTTCTTTCACGCCTGCTAACATGAAATCTGTTCTGCAGCCCATGGATCAAGAAGTAATTTTGACTTTCAAGTCTTATGATTAAAGAAATGCATTTCATAACTGATACGGCTTGGCTCTGTGTTCCCACTCAAATCTCAGGGCCAACTGTAATTCCAAATGTTGGAGGAGGGGCCTGCTGGGAGGTGACTGGACCATGGGGGCAGATTTCCCCCTTGCTGTTCTCATGAGAGTGAGCTCTCACGGGATCTGGTTGTTGGGGAGTATGTAGCATTTCCCTTTTGTTTTCTCTCTTCCTCCTGCTCTGCAATGGGAAGAAGGTGCTTGCTTCCCCTGCTTCCCCTTCGCCCTTCTGCCATGATTGTAAGTTTCCTGAGGCCTCCACAACCATGCTTCCTGTACAGCCTGGGGAACTGTGAGTCTATTAAACCTCTTTTCTTCATAAATTACCCAGTCTCAGGTAGTTTTTTATAGCAGTGCGAGAACAGACTAATACAATAAGGCTACCACTGCTATAGATAGTGATTTCCCTGACAGATCTAGGCAAGGAAATTGAAAAGCTTCTGGAAAGGATTCACCATTCTAGAAGTCATTGACAACATTAATAATTCATGGAAGAAGTAGACTCTAACGCTCATGGATGACTTGGAGGGGTCTGAAGACTTCAGTGGAGGAATTTCCTGCAAATGTGGTGGAAACAGCAAGAGAGCTAGAATTAGAAGTGGAGCCTGAAGACAAGACTGAATCGCTGCAATCTCACAATCAAACTTAAAAGGATGAGGAGTTGCTTCTTACGGATGAGCAAATAAACTAGTTTCTTGAGATGGAATCTATTCTTGTGAACATTGTTGAAATGACAACAAAGGATTTGGAATACTCCATATACTTACTTGATAAGACAGAGGTAGTGTTTGAGAGAATTGACTACAGTTTTAAAAGGTGTTTTACTATGGGTAAAATGCTATCAAAAAGCAGTATCACACACTCCAGAAAATACTTTCATGAAACAAAGAGTGAACCTATGAGCCAAACTTCACTGTAGTCTTCTTTTAAGAAACTGCCACCCCCACCCCAACCTTCAGCAACCATCACCCCTAAGAATCAAAGGCTATCAACACTGAGGCAAGACCCTCCAACAGAAAAATGAATACCATTCACTAAAAGCTCAGATAATTGTTAGCATATTTTAGTAATAAAGTATTTTTAACATAAGCTGTGTATGTTGATTTTCAGACATAACACTATCATTGCACTCTTAAGAGACTATGGTATAGTGTGAATATAACTTTTATATGGTCTAAGAAATAAAAAATACGTGTGACTCACTGAGATATTTGCTTTAGGTCAGTGGTCTGGAACTGAACTTACAAAATCTCCAAGGAACCTCTTAAAACAGATCTTTTACCTCCTTGGTTAACTTTGCACCAAATTTTATTATAGCTGTTATAAAGGGAATGTTTTCTTAATTTTCCTTTTAGATAGTTAGTTATTAGTATGATAGAGGGAAGCTATTTGTTTCCATTGAGTTTGTATCCTGCAACTTTGCTCAAGTTGAGTGAGGCATTTGTATTACTTCTTAGATTCTCTACGCCATTTTTATTTTGAGACAAGTTAGACTGCAGTCACTTTTCACATGACAGGAATCTAAGACTGAAACAGGAATTGTGACAATTATGTATAGATTTTTTTTGGATACTACATGGTAAAATAACTGCCGGTATAAGGCATGTTTGAAAATGATAAGCAATGTTCAGAGACAGAACCAAACTCTACTACAGACAGAAAAAGGGACCAGAATTATCAGTTTCCACTACAGTCTTCAACATGAAAACAATATAAAGAAATCAAGCTCTACTACAAAATAACTAGCAATATATTGCTGATTTCTATATAAAAACCATAAAATAATGTTCATATGATTTTTATTGAAGTTTTACTAAAAATAAAAACCAATGTCTCAAAAAATATTTCTCACAGAAATAAAAGGGTATACTTTAACTTTCAGGGGCAGTATTTCCCAAGTCTCTTATCTCGAATGAAACAAGTCAGAATTAAGTGCCTACTGTGTACTGGAGACTCCATGCATCAAGGGGAATTTCAAAAGTAAGAGAAACATATATTAACTATGCTTGGTTCAAGGGGTAAGTTTGGCCATATTCGAAACATTTTGATAACTAAGATATTTCACACTAAACCATTTATTTGTTAAAAATAAAGAAAATGAAGTATTTCACAACGGAGTTGCGCTATGGAGTCGAAGGGCTTCTGTCTGAGGAACGGAGTTGTGATCTTCACTGGGCCACCACGCCTCCTTCCAGTATGTTTCTGTATAATACATATCTGTATGTGGAAGATGAGCCCTTGGTCTCCTTGGGACAAGTTCCATCACTAAACATACATAATACTCTGGTATGGATGTATGTTTATAAACACACATTTGTTTTTCCATAGTAAATTATCTTTGATTAGAAACTCAGACATAGGCCAGGTGCGGTGGCTCATGACTGTAATCCCAGCACTTTGGGAGGCCAACTCAGGCAGATTACTTGAGGTCAGGAGTTCGAGACCAGCCTGGCCAACATGGTGAAATCCCATCTCTACTAAAAATATAAAAATTAGCCAGGTGTGGTGGTGGGAGCCTATAATACCAGCACTTGGGAAGCTGAGGCAGGAGAATCGTGTGAAGACGGGAGGTGGAGGTTGCAGTGAGCCGAGATTACAGCACTGCACTCCAGCCTGGGTGACAGAGTGAGACTCCATCTCAAAAAGAACAAAAAGAAAAAAAAGAAACTCAGATATAGAGCTCTATCTAGATTTCAGTCAGTCAGCTGGTCTACGCAGCAAGAGGCATGCAAAGTGCAGAGAGGCCTTACTTTTGATTCTCTCTGAGAACAAGGCGGTTTCTAATATAGTCACAGAAATAGAGCTGTCAATTTATTTAAAAAGCATCCAAAAAACAGTTATGATTAATCTCACTCTTTATTATTTGGTTGATGCAAAAGTAATTGTGGTTTTCGACATACTTTTGCATCAACCTAATACTACTACTATGAATATATTCCTAGAGTGGAAATTCATATAGTTGATATCAACTGTTCTGAATACCTACTCTCCACTAGTACTCTAGAATTTAAACCAGGAGTGTGTCAAGAGAAACCAAACATTCAATCAAAGCCTCTGACACATGTAATGTGTCTGGCATGTAACACAGTTTCATTCTGTATATACTATCATACTAAGAAACTTTAAATAAATACATCCTTGACAACTGTTTAGAGATAATTCTTCTAATCTCCAAGTATCTGAAACAGCAAAACCCATTTCCTTCTGTCCTTCAGTTCAACAACCCCATCATTATTCTTTTCTAATGCCTCTCACAGATGCACAATGCTTCTTTCCCACAACTGTAACTTACCAAGAGCCTCACTTTCACAGCAAAGTATCAGGTGTCTCAGAGCGCCATAGAATACACTACAAAGGAAATGTTTGCAGTCCATGGATTTTATCCAATACAGTTAAATAGTATCATCTGGTTATATGGCAAAGGCCACTTTGACTCAGCATTTTCCACTCTGCTTTGCCTGTGTGGACCAAGCTGAAGAGGTCGCTGACTGCAGTGGAAGATTCTATGCTTAATCAGCAGCCCTGCCTTCCAGCTGGCTAATCAGCCCAAAAAAGCTTGTGGGAAATCTCCAAGGCAAAGGCTGAAAAGCAACGGAGTGTCACTTGTAAAATTAACTTTATATATCAAATAAGAAAATACCTAAGTAAACAGGAAGTAAAGTAATAGAAAAAATAAATAACTTTCATGTATGTTTACTCTACAATGCCAAAAGAAAACTGGTCTATACATACATTTCAGAAGAACATGCCAATTTTTAATTCACTATTCACTTTACTAAGCTAGAATTACTTGGCAGCTTAGAAACAATTTAGTACTAAATGCATCGGGCAGATAAAATACACAGAATCACCACCACCAAAGGCTAAGTGCAATAATATTAAAGCTCTCAAGACTGGCTTCATTTAATCACAAGTTTAACTTTCCAGTGACTAGGCAAAGGCATAGTATACTGTTGAGTATTCTCAGTTGAGCTCTCCTGCAATTGAGATGTTTACAAAACAAATTAAAATGTTATTAAGACTCCTGCCACTGCAATTGTAAGATAACCTGAACCTCCAAATAAGAAAAAGAAATTCTCGAACAGATGAAACTTACTCTTTTTTGTGGGGGACTATAAAACTTGGAATATGTATGCTAGGAAAAGAATTTTTTCACAAAGCTCTAATTCAATTTATAAAAATACCACTGATGGCTAGTCACAGGGGCTCATGCCTGAAATCCCAGACCTTTGGGAGGCCCAGGAGGCGAATCACCTGAGGTCAGGAGTTCGAGGCAAGCCTGGCCAATATGGTGAAACCCTGCCTCTACTAAAAATACAAAAATTAGCCAGGCATCGTGGCATGCACCTGTAATCCCAGTTACTTGGGAGGCTGAGGCAGAAGAATCACTGGAACCCAGGAAGTGGAGGTTGCAGTGAGCCGAGATGGCACCACTGCACTCCAGCCTGGACAGAGTGAGACACCGCCTCAAAAAATGGCCTGATTTTGGGACCCTGTTGACTCTTAATTTCAGATCAGCTCTGTGATTTGGTGCAGGTCACCTCATCGTTTTCCTCATTTTTAAGCAGGGTATAATACCAGTACCCAACTCACAGTTTTCTTGTGACCATTTAATTAGGTCACAGATGTTCAGTGGAAGTCCCTGCCAATAAAAATTAGCTATTATTAATTTTGAAAAGACTCTCTCTTTGTGCTAGGACACCATACTCTTGTCATTTTTTCTTTCTTTTGTTCCCTCCTTTTCAGCCCCTTTCCTATCTTTCATTCCCAAACATCAAGTGTTGAGAGAGTTCTTAGGTTATAAACGTCCTGGGTCCTCTTCATGCCTCACTCTATTCTTTCTCAAAGGGATCTAATCTATTTCCATGATTTTAATTAACACCTAGAAGACAGAATTCCCAAATGTTTTTAGTTCAGATCTGAATATACACCTGCTAACTCAACATCACGTGGATGTCTCAGAGGAGCCTACATTTCACTCATCATGACTAAAAACTCAACAACCATCATTGCCATCCAAACATAAATGTTGCCTCTCTCAGTAATTGGTTCAACAATCACCCTATTAGGCAACCTGAAATTCAGAGAAGCATTCCTGAAACCTCCTCCTAACTTTCCAGTGTGTAACCCACTTTCTACTGCAGTCATTTCACCTTTAAAATAGCTTTCATATATCTCCTTGTCCCCACAATTACCGTCACCCTCCTTATCTAAAGCCACTAACCGACAGACCTAAAACTGATTTGCCCAGGTAGTCTGGCCTTCTCCCATCCCTGCATGATATGCAGTTAGAATGACATTTAAAATAAAAACAAGATATCACTCTCCCGCCGTTAGGCTAAGGCGTAAAATACTGTGAAAGTAAAATACTCTGTCCAGGCTGGAGTATTTACAAAGCTGCACATGTGGCCTCTGCCTCCAGGGTCCACTGTGCTCCAAACATACTGGGCTTTCTTCCACTAAAATGCCAAGGTCTTCCCTTCCCAATCAAAAAAACCTTTATTCATTCCCATATTCCGTTTCCTTGTCCAGAATATTTGTAAGTTTTGTTCCCTTCCCACCATGATGTCTCCATTCCTAGCTTTTTTTTTTCCTTTCTCATGATTGAGGTCTCTCCTTAATACTTCTTACAGAAGACATTTCCTGATTCCCTGTACAAGTTCAGATGCATTAACTAAGCCCTTGCGAAGCACTCTGAACTTTTGCATCACTATCCCCAATACATTTGTAATTACTTCTATTTCTGTTTTTTTAATGAAAGATAATAGGGACATAAGCGCAGGAATCATTTCTTATGTATTTACAGCTACATTCACTCATCTTATCAAACACCATGTATGTCACATGTGAGCCAACCATGAGACTGATAAGTATTTGCCGAATTAATTAACACAAAAATGGTTCTGATTTTAGTCCTTCACTTAAAAATTGCTCACAATTGGTGGAGAAATGCATATAAAATTCTAATCAGGGCAAATTATGTTAACTTCTTATGGGAACTATGTATAAAGGTTATTCAATCCTATGAAAAGGAAACAATATCGGTTCTGGAAGGGGAACATCTGCATGAGAAAGGCTTACATAAGGAAGGCTTGTTTCTGGTGCTGGGATGTGAAGTCTGGCAAGACTTAAAAAAGTGAAGGGTAAGAAGTAGTCTAGAGAGAGAGAAAAGTTTGGGCAAAGGCATGATTAGTGTCAGGTATATACATACAGAGACCCATGAACAGATTAACTGTGCCTGCTGGTGGGGTATACTGAAAGGTAGCAGAGTTCAAAATTCCAAGTTGTGAAAAGCTTTAGTTATCAAAATTACATTGTCAAGCAGAACCACTGAAGGTTTCATCAATGGAAGAATGACATAATCGAAGATGGTGAAAATTTGTTAATAGATTAGAAGAAGGATGTGGAGACCAATTACTAGGCTATTTCAAATATTTCAGACAAGAGGTAAGGAGGAAAGGAGTAGAAATAATTCTGCATTAGAATGGAGAGCAGTGCTCCAATGGGGAAGGAATGTGACATTGACTAAAGGGAAAACTCAAACAGAATAAGAATGAGAGAAGGATGGGAGATGATTAGTTCTATTTTAGAAAGCTTAAATTGTATATGCTCCCATGACGTTGGACAAGTGGTTAAAATGTGGATCTAAGAATGAGGATGGAGGCAAATTTCAGATGATCAGAATAAAAAAAATTTTAATTGATCCATAGCCAATTAAACATTAACACAAAGGCTTTGTGACAAAAACATTTCTAAATTTTCTCACAAACACATTTTTATTAATAAATAATACAAAGAATATTAAAAGTTCTCACTCATACAATCACTGCTTGAATTTTCAATGTGCCCTGAGCCTAATTTTAATTTTATTTAGGAACAAAGCTCCTCATAATTTCACCCTGTCTTCAAAACAGTTAATTTCCTACAATTGTTGGAATAGGAAGAACTCATTTATAACATGCTTTTTATCTAATCAGTAGAATAATATCTTTTATGTCTAAAAGAAGTCCAGTCTTTGCAATAGACTCTATGCAAAAAGTTTAAAATGATGTACAAAATTTTTTTTAAAGGTCATTCTAATTTCAAAAATGTTAACATCTGGAATTATGTCATCTTTAAGTATCAGGAGAATTTCTGAAGAATAATAAAATGTAACACTTACTTTTGCTGCACCTATCTGTTCTTTCCGAAATTTCTCAAGTGGTGCAATTAACACATCATTAGCGTTTTGGATCTGAAATAAAAAACGCACATATATTAAATCCTGCATAATTTCATGCCAACAACATTGGGAAAATGCCTATCCAAGTATCAAATACACACTTTGTTTTAGTTTGCATCTATAAAAACAACTTACATGTTATATAGTTTTTCTACTTTATAATTAAGCTGTTTTCACATATTATTTCCCTTGATCCTAATAACAATGTGAAAAATATGAAAATAAGTACTTATTGTAGTGAAATCTTAGTTTGAATACTTAAATTTCTTTTTCTAAGACTTAACTAAAAAACAGCACATTAAATTTACAAATACCTATAATTACACTGGTTTAATGTAGCCAGTACAAGCATCATTTTAAATCTAAACCACATAAAAGCTCTTCCATTTTGCCATTAGAATGGTAGAATTCTACAGCTGCAAAATAAAGCTCATTTTCCCCCCTATTTAATCAGATTCCTTATAATGAGGAATTGCGGTTTGCCTGAACGTTCTCATGTTTCCAACCTGACTAAAATAGTATTTGATTTCATATCAATGAAACGCATTTTAGCCCCAAATTCCACATTAAGATTTACTTAAACTTTAAAATGAATAACTTTTTTAATATTGATCTGTAATACTACTATAATAAGAGTGTAAAAAATGAAGGCCAGCAACGGAATGAAAGCAGACAGAAATTACTAAGGAAATCATTATTCTGAAAGGGAATCTTGGAGTAAAAAAATAGCCTCTAGAAAGCATTAAAATAAAGAGGAGTCCCAGTTAACAAAATTTATAATTTGTTCTACCACTATGACAACTGAACATAATCCATTATATAATTAGCAAATACCAGGATAAACAGAGAAAAACTCTTATTTTCAAAATATATTATCCTACTTTAAAATAGGTTAAAAGGTATAGAGGTGTTCCATGTACTATTTTCCTAATCTTTTTATAAGTTTGAAATTATATCAAAACGAACGCATTTCAATAAAAGGGTTTCACTTTCACTTATTTTCATTAACTTCTAGTCAAATTTAATTTCTTAAAGTCCATAATCTAAAAATGTATGGATAAAATACAAAAATAAATAGAGTGTTGACATCACTCTCTATGATCCTGATAATTCTTGATTTGCAGAAAAATGAGAATGACAGATCTTGAAAAGCAGACCAAAATCCTATGCTGTGAAAGCATAGAAAGTAGTTGAATACTCAAAAAATCCTGTCACAGACAATGAAGGCCAACTGTAGATACCACTGACATTTATCACCTAATCCTCATTTTTGAGCTCAGATATACCTCTAAATATACTGTGCAGGCACCTTAATGGGCAGAGATTATTGTAAATAGTAGTAAAATAGCTCACTTTTAATTCTCTCTCTCAAACCTCTTTGCCTCATAGAACCCCGATTACATAAACACACACATGTATCCAGGTTGTACAGATGCAATGCACAGCTGACTCAGCCTTTAATGTTAAGTTTGCATAAGGGGAAAGACAGTATCATGAGCACTTTAGGGTAATTTGGAGTAATAGCAACAACAAAGGCTACTACTTATTGAATGTTTATGCTGGAAACTCTAATAAGTCCTTCGCAAGCATGAGCTAATGTATTTCAAGGTAGTGAACTTAAATTGGGAGATACTTCTTAACTGGTGAAAAATCCAACAATAATGAGACTGAACAAGATGATATCCAGCACAGTGCTTAAGAACAGTACATAGATTTAAAATTGAGAATACCTGGGTTTAAATGGGCTTCTGTTGCTTATGAGCTGTTATTTAACCATCCTGAGCATCAGCTGCATTGTCTACCTGCCAACTTAGTTCTAAGGACTTAAGAGACAGTGAATGTGAAACACTCAGTGCCTTACACATACTAAATGCTTTCCAATATTTCCAGATAAAGAGATTATAAATCTCATTCTGCATTTGCCTAGTTAATAATTTCTATGCCTAAAATTACTGTATTGACTTTTTCGTTGAAATTTATCTATGCACAATTAGGAGAAGATATTTTCCCATGAAAGTCTTGAGGGAAAGATGGCCTAGGTTCCCCCACATCCAGTGACCAGGTAGTTTTTTCATATATATTCATATACATACACATATACATATACATACATATCTGTATATATATATGCCAAGCACAGTGCTGGGATGGGGAAAGGCCGGGGGGGCAATTAAGGCAGAGGCTACATTTTGCAGAAAGTTAAAGCCTATTTGAGAAGAGGAAAATACGTAAATGTATCCATTCAACAATTTTAGGAAAATTGAAAGATGAAACCAAGAATAGTTGCATGAAAAACTATGCAGAAATCTTTGTAAATACATTAGGATTTTGGCAACAAGAAAGATGCATGAGAACTATATGAGTTCAGGCAGAATTTGGATGGCTGATGTTAATTGGATGCACGAAAGAGAAGAATTTTCTAGAAACAGGGACACCATGAACAAAGGAAAGGGGGTAGAACTAAGCATGGCATGTGGGAAGAAGGAGTGCAGTAAAGATAAAGAAAACATTTATGAAGCATTCATTAAGAGTCAGTCATGATTGTGAATGCATTGATTGAGTTAGAGGCTTTCAGTTAACACTTAAAATAGAAATAGTGTCAGGTAAGTTACTGAACCTGGGGGGAAAAAAAGATAAAAATAAAATGGAAGGAGTAGAATGAATATGAAGCACAATGAACAGCATCTGGCACATAGCAGGCTCCATAGAGGTACTATATGTTGTTAATAACTGATAACTAATGTTATTAATACTTAACTGGAAAAAGGAAATATACAACCTTGTTACTAGTAGAAAACTAACTGAAAATAAGTACAATAAAGAAAGAATGAATTATACCCAATATCTAGGTAATGAAGCCTGCGTATGGAATCACTGCTGGCTTCTGAACACAGGAATAATGTAAAAACCTTTTCTAAGAAGCCAATCATCTATGAGATAGCCTTGAGACTGAAGAGCTGGTGACAACATAGGTCAGCTAAATGGTTGGGAGAAAAATTCAAATATGAAGTGATAAGGAACGAGATGGGATGTCAGCAGTATTGACAGATGCACAATAGGAATTCCAGAGACAGTTCTATGGAATACACAGAGGGATTCAATGACAAATTAGGTAGAGGGAGAAACAGAGAGGAGTCAATGGAGATACTAAGGTTTTGGTCTGAGTCACTGGAACTTTGGTACCACATCAGAATTGGGGCAAATGAGGTAGAGAAATATGCTTAGTAAAGAAAGGATAAAGACAATGACTAATTTCACTTTGGTCCAATTACATCTGATGTCATGGAAAGACTCAAAGAAGTATTATGGCAGAAAATCCCATCTCACATTGGCAGAACTAATAAATATGAATGAATGGTTTTTATTGGGAAAGAAAGGATTGTGAAAAGGAGTAAATGGGCCAATGTCATATTCTAAGACCTTGGCAGTCACATTCACATCTAGTGGTTTCCATCTCTGCTAAACCACTTCTCTGGCTGATACATACATAGGATCTCAGAATAAAGCAAAAGCCAGATGATAACAAAACGGAATAATTAACAGCCACCCTGTGGGCCAAGTACGATTTCCTATCATTATTTCTTCCACATTTCTTGGGTTATTTTTCCTTTGTTTTTGGAGTTGCTTCATTTTTTCCTTATTCTCTCACTCTATTAATGTGAAACCAAAGGAATAAATAAACATATGGCAAAGGTATTAAACAGAAAAAAATGAAGGGGGTGAAAACATCTAACAGGGTGATAGAGAACAACAGAAATGATTTGAGTGTTTCTAATGTGTCAAATACTACACTAAGGTCTTCACAATATAGAATAAAGTCAATTATTTATGGGTACCAAAGTCAAATATCTAAAAATCATCTGGGATGTGTTAAAACATGAATGTTAAAGTTAGACTCAGCTTCATTTGAAGCTCAGTGCCAAAACTGGTAACACACAGTGTCTTCTTAAGGCTTTTATGCTGTACTTCTTAAGGCTTTTATAAAAATTAAAGGTGAAATAAATTGTTTTGAAAAAAATCACTAGCATAGATTTGGCACATGGAAGGCTCTCAATAAATGTTAACTTCTTCAAAGAATTAATTGTATGTCTACTCTGTATTCATAACGACCCTAAGCAGTCTTACAGTTTCCCCCAAATGGTTTAAAATGTAGTTATTTAAAGCTAGAAATTGAAATCCACATTAATGACAGAACTTATCTGGAGGCCTAGCAGCAGCAGATAACCATGAACCTACATTTTTCGTGAACCATTGTAACAAATGCCTGGCTCCACCTCTGAAATCTGATGTCACTTTTGTGTGCAGTCAGTGGCTGCTGTTCACAATATGTAAGTTTAAATTCAAGAGATCAAAATGGGAAATGCCAGCACTCAAAGGGCACTAAGTGGATTTACAAACCGATCTGGCTGCTTGTGAGCCTCAGCTCTGTACATTCCCCTGGGAATGCATGACTTTCATCCCTACGAAGTGGTCAGTCATATGGATTAAACTCTCCAATTCTGAAGTAATCCAAGTGTGAAGTCAAGGTGTTAACATTCTGGAAGGATTAAAAGAGTTACTGTTGCTGCTGCATAAGAAAGGAAAATGTCATATAAAGGGTAGCAAAACCTTATTTAAAATGTGAATTAGAGTACGACTATGCTGATAAACCTTGCAAAGCTAAAAAATATATCAAGATAAATGCAATTTTTGCTCACAAAGAACTCTTTCATCCAGATTCACAAAACAGCCTTGATGAAATTCCTTCCAGAAGGGTAATACTTGGGGGAAAAATCAAGTCAGAGTTCAGGAGATTCGGGATCCCATAATATCTGTGGAATGTGCAACTCTGCATGACCTTACTAAGATGCTTTACAAAATCAATTTTAATACTCTCCCTAGCTATTTATTGATAAGATAAATTATTGAAGATGCCTTATCATAGTAATTAAGAAACAATTAACTTATAATTGCTAGCCATTACCTAAACCTTGGCTTTAAACAACTTATTTTATAGATATTGGTTCATATTTAAAGTAAAAAATAATCACTGATGATTTCACTTATTTTCAGTAGAAGAAAAGCAAACCCGATATTGGGTAATACTTTACAATACAATATTTACCATGTGTTTTAACTGTGGGTAGTTTATATTAAGCCAGGCGATTAAGTTTCCTGTCACTTTCTTTTGCTATTTCAAGTGGTTCTAATAAACAGCCACAAGGGGGTGCTCATAAATCATTTAAAAAGTAATGGCCAGAAATGTTTTTATGTGGTTAGAACAATTCTCCAAATATGTTTGGATTTCACTCCCCCCATAATAATGAATTATAATTTTTTATCGAACATGCATTTTCAAGTACTATCATAGGAATTTTCAGTGCTTGCTTTTCACTGCTGACAATCTTAGCATACTTGTTCATTTAAAAAAATGTAGCATGGCCAGGAGCAGTGGCTCACACCTATAATCCCAACACTTTCGGAGGCCAAGGTGGGCAGATCACCTGAGATCAAGAGTTTGAGACCAGCCTGGCTAACACGGTGAAACCCATTTCTACTAAAAATACAAAAACTTAGCTGGGCATGGAGGCAGGCACCTGTAATCCCAGCTACTCGGGAGGCTGAGGCAGGAGAATCACTTGAACTCTGGAAGTGGAGGTTGCAGTAAGCCAAGATGGAGCCATTGCACTCCAGCTTGGGCAACAAGAGCGAAACTCCATCTCAAAAAAAAAAAAGTAGCAATGGAATAAAAGAAATCTTAAAGGTATGTCTCTTTACAATTTTACTCCTTACACCTCTTCCCTTTTCATGTTTTGATTAAAATCCAGTGTTGGTGCCAGTCACAGCTCATCATTAATTAATGACTATGTGTTCCATTATCTTACAACTCATTAGTCAGAAAAATCACAGTTCCTTACCTCTCACTTTCAAAGCAATAAAACACTCAGTTCTGATTCAAAAATTTAATTATATTCTCAAGTACTATTTAAACAATAATTCTAATATTCTAAAGTACTATTCAAAGCAATTGTGTAAGGCTTTGCTATTTATAATAGGCTATGCTATTTACAACAAAAAACATGAATGGTACAGTTCATTGCAAAAATAATTTCCTGTTGAGATGTCAATATAAACAATCCATACAAAGTGGAAAGACCACAACGGTCTGTAATAATAAGTGAAATGATCATAATCAACGCAGAAGATATCTACACAGTCTTCGATGTAAAAGAATAGGTTATTTTCTCATTCATAATTGCAACTGAATCACAGCACAGCTGAAAATCACATCACGATTCTCATTTGTGATTACAAGCAAGCATCTCTTCTCTGTCTTGTTCCAAACTGTGTCTAGTTCCTCCTTCCTCAACAACTTCTCAGGAAGAAGCTCTGGCAAGGGCTGGGGAACTGGAGTGCTAGCCTGGTGTTCACTCCCAGGTACTGGTCAATTTAACTCTCAATAGCTACGTAATTTAGACATTCTTCTCTAGTCAGTAAATCCACAGCACTTCTAAACTAGATCTCAATGGCCAAAACTCACATGAGATATAGAGAATTGGCACACGAACACATCTTGCATCAGTAAGTAATCAGAAGTCAAAGACTTAATACATTTTACTTCATACACTTTAATGTGAGAAAAACAACTGAAAAAAAACATATCACCATCTAAAAACAAGTGCTATGTAAGGCTATCTGGATACCAGTCATCCACTTAATTCCTATTTGAATGTCACTTGCTAATTTAGCATCTGAATGTTTTGGGTCTACTTACTGACAGAGTTCCACTATGAATCCCACCCCACTGGACCTCATCAGTTAGATCTAACTCTTACTTGAATTTAATGTAACTTTCATCTTTTTCAATTTTTATCAGCAATAATACTTTTCATATGGAAATACATTGAGAAAATAAATTTAAGTTTCTGGAGAATTGTGCTATATGAGTACCCTCTCCTTTTTCAGAAGTAGAAGCAGTACACTCTAAGGAGAGTATTCCTGTTTATTTTTAATTAATTGTTGGCCTATACCATGATAACTATGTAATCTTGATCAAGTTACTCAAACTTAGTTTCCTTGTCTATATAAAAAAGATAATAATATGCCCTTATCTCAGGGCATGTTTATAAAAGTGAAATTTTTTACTTGATGTTTAATGATCATAAGAATTTATTAATAAAGCATTAATTGTCTCCTATTAAATTCATTCTTTCGAGTAGGCCAACTGCAGTGCTCTAGATTTTTTTTTTCAATGAATTAGGAAACTGCTATTGGAGTTGCAATATAAGAATGAAATCTCACTAGCACATACTTGACATCAAAGCTTCTTAACTACAGAAGAGTAGTTAATAAGGGTAAAATGGCAAGCAATTCTCTGTTTCCAGAGTTTATAACTACTACCGAATATATAAGTCAAATTAAACTTTGCTATTTTTAAATAAAACCATCTATACTTATAAGGTGGAGGAATGGAAAATCATTCAACCAAGAAAGAATTGACCATTTTCACAGAATCCAGCAGAGCAAGTGGGAGAGGACACTAGATTGTAAAATCTCATGTAATCCACTGTAATCTCATTAATGTCATAACTCCAGGTGATAACAAAGGAAATTATTTGAGTACTAAATTATTTGAACGATAAAGGTAGTTTATTTATTTTACCTTTCTTGTTGTTATTAAACTATTTTTGCTTTATTCCTTTCTACTCAGCAATCTCTAATGGGGGATTAAAGTAAGAATATTTTTTAAAGATTTAAGCATTGTGGAAGCATTTTCAAGTATCAGACATAAACATAACATATTGCCTCCCCACTTACCTACTTATTACCATCCTGATTACTACTTTTTCATTTATAATTCTTTAATATCAGAGGCTAAAAATGGTCAGAAAACAAAGTCAAACTTCTTTTCAACTATAAATATCAAGATGTGAAACATCAGATTAGAATTGACATCTTAAAAGCTACTTGAAATAATTACTCCAAATGACTTATATTTATGTTCACTTTGTTAAAAAATACTTTTTTGATTTTGACCAAAAGGCATGCATTTTTAAGCAAGCAATTCCATAGAATTTTTTAAAACACTACATTAACTCAAAGGTCACACAAGGAAGATATTATGTCATTCAGAACCTGTATTCTCAAAGGGATATTTAAGAAATGTTGTACCCTGAAGTTGTTTCATTTCAACAGGTTAAATACTCACTCTGGCATTTGACTAGGTAAAAATGTTCTTCAGGGACACTGGTAAGGTTACTTCAGCCAGTCCTCTACCTTTGTACGTTCTAAGGAAACACCAGGGTCTGCTGAACTTTGTACCCTAGTAGTACCAGTTGTCCACTCCACTGATGTTCCTATGTTTGTTAATACTATAGGAGATGGCCAAAAATATTCCCGTAACACAGTTGCCTCATTTACATCAATATCCTCATGTTCATGAAAATATACCTCTTCCCATTCTCCTACCTCAAAATTCAGAGACACTGTACATCCTGAGCAGAGCTAATTATATTTCTTTTTCCATGTTCTAACCCCTAATTTAGAGTGGGAGAAAGTGGCTTTGTGTATGGGAGCAAGGGGAGCGAGCTTCAGCTAAGTGATAATTGATATAATTCACTTTTTATCCCAACACTCCCTTCCTCCCACTTAATGCTATTTCTTCTTGCTAATTTTGCTATATTGTTCTTGGTATTCCCTACTAAGAATATCTTTGGATAGAAAAAATAAAATTATTCATCTGTTATAAATTCTTCATTTGTGACTTTAAGCAAACTTCTGATAGCCTTTGCAAGTTTAAAAGCAAATAAAATTCATTAAATAAATTCCCAGAGTCATACTTATTTTATAGCAATTGCATTTAGTAGCTGGAAGTTAATGCAATTTAAACATAATTGTCCAGTATTTCGTTAATAGCACATTGCTAAAAGCTTAAGAAAATCCCAATATACATGCAATTTCTTAAATTACTTATTACAGTTGTACATTAATGGGGGTGAAGGGGAATAAAGAGGAAGACAGGAGAGAAGAGGGAAAGAAAGAAAGAATTATGCAGGATGCAGATGTACATAAACAAAGCAGAGGATGACCTAATCCAGGGAGTAATTAAGAAAAATTAGGTCTGGGGCCAATGGTGTGCTGAAGCAGGCTCATAGTGGCTCACAGAACCTTTGTACTCATCTCTTCCCAACTTGCAGTGGGTGAGTGACCTTGTGTTGCAATCAGCCAAGGTGGGAGGATTTACTCTATGAAAATCAGCAAGCACTACAAATCAGATTTCTCACACATACATGGCCACATGTATGCATGCATGTACATACAACATGCACCTGAGTGCTAGTGGTTAACTTTCCACCAACATATCACTGCCTGGAGCCAAATATGTAATTACGCATTGTTTAACAATGGGCATGTATTCTGAGAAACGTATCGTTAAGCAATTTTGTTAACGTGCAAACACTGTAGCGTGTATTTGCACAAATCTAGATGGGATAGCCTATTGCTCCTAGGCTCTAAACCTGTACAGCACCTTACTGTATGAATACTGTAGGCAACTTTAAAAATGGTATTTGTGTATCTAAATATATCTAAACCTCGAAAAAAATACAGTAAAAATATAGTGTCAAAGATTTTTTTTAAAAGGCACACTGTATAGACACTTACCATGAATGGAGCTTGCATGCCTGGAAGTTGCTCTAGGTGAGCCAGTGACTGGCTGGTGAGTGAATGTGAAAGCCTAGGATATTACTGTACATGACTGTAGATTTTATAAACACTGTATGCTTTGACTACATTACATTTTATACAAAATACTTGTCTTCAATAATAAGTTAACCTTAGCTTATAGTAATTTTTTTTACTTTTAAACTTCTTAATTTTTTAACTTTTTGACTTTTGTAACAACAGCTTAAAACACATTATACAGCTATAAGAATATTTTCTTTCTTTATATCTTTATTGTGTATACTTTCTTCCATTTTAAATTTTTTAAATTTTTTTTTTTTTTTACTTTAAGATACAAAGACACACATTAGCTGAGGCCTACACAAGGTTAGATCAACACCATCACCATCTTCTACTTCCACATCTTGCTCGAATCTTCAAGGGCAATAACACACATGGCACTGTCATCTCTTATAACGACAATACCCTCTTCTGGAATACCTTCTGAAGAACATGCCTGAGACTGTTTTATGGTTAATTTCACTGTAAGTAGAAGTACACACTCTAAAATAATGATCAAAAGTATAGTAATACCTAAACCAGTAACAAAAGTGTTCATTATCATTATCAAGTGCTATGTATCATACACAATTCTACGTGCTATACTTGTACAGACTGGCATCACAGTACGTTTGTTTGCACTGGCATCACCGGAAACACATAATGCAACACACTCTGATATTAAGACAGCTGTGATGTCACTAGGCGATAGGAAATGTTCAGCTTCAATATAATCTTATGGTATCAATATCATATATGTGATTCATCATTGACAGAGATGTTTTTATGAATACATGACTAAATATAAATGGCACACACCATGAATGCTGTTGCTCTTGTTAGCAAGTAATGTTTATAGCCAACATTTTGTGATCATTCCCCTTTGATGTTCATGTTCATCCCTAGAATCTTTCACAGCACAGCACCATAGAAAACTACTATCTCCCAGCTGGGCATGGTGGCTCACACCTGTAATCCCAGCACTCTGGAAGGCCGAGGTGGGCAGAATACCTGAGGTTGGGAGTTCGAGACCAGCCTGACCAACATGGTGAAACCCCATCTCTACTAACAATACAAAAATTAGCCAGGTGTGCTGGCACATGTCTGTAATCCAAGCTACTTGAGAGACTGAAGCACAAGAATCGTTTGAACCTGGGAGGTAGAGGTTGCAGTGAGCCAAGATCCTGCCACTGCACTCCAGCCTGGGTGACAGAATGAGATGCTGTCTCTAAAAAAAAACAAAAGAGAAAGAAAAGAAAGCTACTATATTCCAGATAGATTTGTGAAGCTAAAACTGTCACCAGTCCTAGAGTAGAAGTTTGTGTCAGTGCTGTTAGGGAAGCTCAGAAACCCAAAAGCCTTACTTGTATAAAAATAAATTTAAATGTAAAGAAGTACCAATGAATTTAATCTTTTGAATATTGGGAAAAACATATTAAATTGGAAATGCTATAGGCTAATAGGTACATGTTTAAAAGAGATGCCTTAATAACTAAATAAAAGGGATCTTGTATATTTAGCACTCTTTACCACTGTTTGTTGTTTACTATAGGTGTCTTTGTTGTTTAATATAGGTGAATAAATACATAATACATAATAGCCACATAATGACCACAATACAATATATATGGTCAAGAAGACGGCATATACTACAGAGGTCCCATAAGATTATAATGGAACTAAAAAACTCCTATCACCTAGTGATGTCATAGCTGTTGTGACACTGTAGTAGAACACATTGTCTTTCTGTGTTTAATATGTTTAGATACACAAATCATTACCATTGTGTTATAACTGCCTACCGTATTCAGTATAGTATCATCCTGTATAGATCTGTAGCCTGGGAGCCATAGGTTATAGTGGAACCATGTAGCCTAGGTATTATTTTCATGTTTTCTAATTTCTACATCTTTAAATGTAGATATTTTCTCTGTTAAAATATTTTTTGAAAAGTGATACGCACTGTCTATTGCATCCCCAAACACAGTTTCAGTATTGTCCAGATGCCATATTTATGGGTGTGCTAAAAAGTCAACTTGAGTCTTGCATTGGAACTGAATCACACACACACAAAAAAAGTCAGCTTGAGTAGAATAATGATGTTTGTTCTTGGCTTATGAAATGATCACTTGAAATAATGTAATGGTGAGGTAAGGGTCAGCATGGCTACAGGAAGGTTAAGAAGAGATCATTAAAGGAGGAGCATTTCCTACACATAAGTCTACCCAATTAAAGTTTGAGAAATGAGAAAAAAGGGATATTCCTTCAGAAACGTGAGCATCATACTACTACCTTTTCCTAGTTCACTTTCCCTGGAACAACACTTACTTGGGATGTTTATGTCACATACTATTTCCTTATAAATAAACACAGGAAACATTGTAATTGGAACTTGTACAGTTAAGAAAAAACAGCACCAGAAGCTAATACACACACACAGTATATCTTTACTATAAACTATCCCCTTAGTGTCTGTTTGGATGTGAGCATTTTAAGGAGCTCTGAGGGTTAGGGAGAAGAGAAAATAATCTTTTTAAATAAATAATTTCTTGATTGAATAAGCCAGCAAATTAAATTACAGTGTTGTTAAAAATAAAGCCAGGAAAAATTAACTAAAAGAGAAAATTTCAGAGCTTTAACACAGAATACAAAGTCCACGAATACCCAAACGTTATCTACATCCTACAATTTAGCAAACAAGAGATATGATTTATTTTGCAAAGATTTTCTTTTAAACTTTCCCAGGCATTTGAGCACAGGCTCTTAGTCATAGCTAAGAATTACTTCCCAAATAAGTTCCATATGTTATAACTCTCAGCCCTGGTCTTTTCCAAATCCAGATCTGGTCATAAACTATGGGCCAGTTTTCCACACTGTACAGCTGTCAAAAGCCTTTTCTTACCCAAGGAAGTAAAGAGCTTCTTTCAGCCCTTTATGTGAGGTCTTACATCATGTGAAGAATGAGTGATATGTCAATACTAGAGAAATTCTCTTTAAAACACATGACAAGCAACATTAAAAAAATACACTTTTCCTTATCTGTGAAAAGTATGTTCCAACAGAAAATACAATCATTTAATAAATCATTAACATCTGACCTCTTTTGGTCTTACCCGTAGGCCATGGCTTGAATTACTTTCAGTTCATATAACTGACTAAGATGTTCTTTAAGATTCTTCTCTAGAAAATGTAGCTTGGAAACTACTTTTCTTCCAGACAGCTTGAGACATTTGAGACATTCAGACTCTCCTGCATTTATCACAATGTGTACAACCAGATAATAAGGCAAAGCAGCAACACTATGCCACGTGCCACTTAAATCATCCTATATAATTATGAAAAACTGCTCACTTCTCTTTCTTTTTCTTCCTGAAAAATTAAGAGATACTTACAATTTGGTGGGAAAGAAAAGTAACACTTTGGGAAGCCAAGGTGGGTGGATCACTTGAGGACAGAAGTTCAAGACCAGCCTGGCCAATGCGGTAAAGTCCTGTCTCTACTAAAAACAAACAAAAAAATAGCCAGGTGTGGTGGCATGCACCTGTAATCCCAGCTACTCGAGAGGCTGAGGTAGGAGAATCACTTGAACCTGGGAGGTGGAGGTTCCAGTGAGCCGAGATCATGCCATTGCACTCCAGTCTGGGTAACAGAGCAAGACTCTGTCTCAGGAAAAAAAAAAAAAAGAAAAGTTAGGTCCTCAGTCCCCAGTTTACATGAGCAGAAAAGACTGCTGCTGGTTGTAAAACTCTCCTTCTTATTTCCATGTTAACTGGGTCCCCAAACACAGAATCTGAACAACAAAACATACTACCAGTAATTACATCCTGTTTGTAACTTTCTTCTTTTAGTAGTGTCCTAACACATTCAAGTTATTACTAGTTAAGGAATATTTTAATTAATCTAAATTACTAATTTCAAAATGTTGCAGGGAAAAATGCATCTTCTTCGATAATTCAGGAATACAGTAAAACTGAAATGTATGTTATGACCATCAAAATTAAAATAGCTTTGCATACTAACATAAAGACACAAAGCTAATGACATCAGTGCACCTTACCCCAAAGCTTCCCAGTCCCTGCTTCATATGTCATTGTGAGAGCACCTAGGTGTATCTTAACAGCCTTCTGACTCAGAGACCTTTCAAGAATTCTTTTTCAGAGTAAAAGGAGCAAAGACAGACTCAACCAACTTAATATATTTCAAGATAAGAAAACACTCTAACCTCCATCCATGGGTCAACTAATACATTTTGCTGCTTCAAATATCAGGTAAAGTGAAAACTTAATAATGCCATCTCCAACCCAGATATTTCTGCCAAGGTCCTTATCTATAAACTGTTTGTCCCACTCCCACCACACGTCAAAAACACACCCTCAAAGCAGGTCCCAGCCTTCTCCACTTCACTGATCTGCCTCCTCTCAGTGAACGGCACTAGATTCAGCCACCTACCCAGTCACCCCAGACCAAGGCCTCTCCATCTTCAGCAACCAATCCAGGGTCTCCCCACCTCCTTATCCTGCCTTCAATCATCCAGGTTAAAGCAATTACACATCTCTCAGCATTCCCTTTCACGACCCACCTATATTTAACTTTCCACATAGCTGCCAGAATGTTCTCTTTAAAACGACAGTATTTCACTCCCCAACATGTATTATCTCTCCTTAATAGAAAAGGACTTCCTTTAGCCCAGTATCTCGGGGCTCTTAAAGAAAGGGCATCTCCTTACCTCCTAACAACCTTTTATGCCACATTCCCATGTGAGAAAGCCTTGATTTCTACCATGTGCATGGCAGACACCCCTGACAGTCATAACTTAAGCATACCTTGAGAATGAGCCTGTATGGCAGATGCCCAGAATATGTGTTCAGACTTCCGAACTAAGGAATTCAGAGTGGCCAACCAGAGATTCATTCCTTATCTATGAGGAACATCAGAACCCTTGGCCTGTCCAGTGGAACACAAGCCATTCAGGGGATGGAGGCCCTTTGCTTTGGGTTAAATAAAAATTGCCAGGTGGAGGTTGTTAGTGAGAGTGTGCTAAGTGAAAATACTATGAAACCTGCATGCTTTTTACAAATGGTCTGGTGGTTCTTTTTGCCCAGCCCACTGTCACTGAGCCACTCTGTATGTAAGTGTCCCAGTAATAAAACCCTATGTTTTGTGTGCTGGCTCCGGGTCTCTTTGTCAGCCTCTTAAACCTGCTGTCATCCTATTGAAGTTAACAGGGGTCTGGCATGACACCATGTAACATGACTTATAAATCCTAGCTCTCGCTGGACCTCTTCAATCCTCTCCTCTTTCTCTGTTTCACTTGTTCCCTATCTGAACACCTCTTACTCATTCTTTAAACCTCAGCTCAAGTTTTACCTCTTTAATGAACCTTTTCTCATATTCCTAGGATAAGCCTTGAGGCCCTTCTTCAAATTCCTGTAGGATACTGATCATACACCTATCACAGCAGATGCCAGTACTCTACAGACTACAGCGTGCACAGTCTATCCTCCCATCCAGATTATGAGTATTTTCGAGAAAATGCTTATGTCTCCAGTTTTAATCTTTGTATCCCCCAAATACAAGAGCAGTATCTGAGGCATATACTTATTAGCCAACAAATATTTCTTGATATAAGCTTATTGGTTGAAAGTCGGGGGATAGGGTAGGAGGTAGAGAAAGAATTTGGAAGACAAGAAGGTAGAGAGTGGAAAATGCCAAAATCAAACTTAAATGATAAAGATAGACAATGTCAGACTTTAGATTCCTGCAAACTAAACATCATTTTCCTACTCATATATCAGTTTCAGTCTCAAACAATAGTCTATCCATGCATACACTAGTATGAGGTGCTCTAATCAACGACTGAGGAAGAAAGATCAGAAATGCATGGATTCAGTATGAAAGTACCTTTCATCTCTTTTGCAGAAAGAGAAGATTTTTATAGATAACAAATGTAAGCCACCTTCTGTTTAAGCATGCCAAGTTACAGGTTTTTACTACATACAAAAACTAAAGGTTAAATACCTCATTAAATTTTTACTTCTGCTTCTAAAAGGTGAATGGATGAGATTAACTTCTGGAACTTTGTTTCTTTGTTAATTCTAGTTACCATTTTGGAAATGAATCTTGAAGAAGCACTGGGAATTGACTAGGGTGAATAGGCATGCTAAATGCTATCTGGCAAAATAACCTATCCCTAGCCAATTGTTAGAAATAAATAAGCAATGGCCTGCTGTCTTATCACTGGATGAGGACTTGCTACCCTCTGCCAAAAATTCAATTAGGCTGATAAACAATCTTGGAAGAATGAAGGGTCAAAAACACAGCTTCCTGTCATCTTTGAGCTTACTAACCAGGGAACATACTATCTGCATTACTAAGGTACAAAATTACATTACTGAATTTACAATTAGGACAACTGGGCAAAAAGGTGAAAACAAGGGCAAGCCTATGTAAAGCTGTGAAGTGATAAAGTGTGTTTTTAGAAGCTTCTAGCTCTTCAGCTACACCTAAGTAGGTTTTGTTTAGCCTTTATTCGAGTGTGTTTATTTTCCCTCTAAGTAGGTTTTGTCTGGCCTCTTTATTCTAGTGTATTTACCATCACCACCTCCTCTCACTAAGGACTATGCTGCCAGGAAACTTAAGATTTATTTTTTAACTTTTTTATTTTCATAGGTTATTGGAGAACAGATAGTATTTGGTTACATGAGTAAGTTCTTTAGCAGTGATTGGTGAGATTTTGGTGCACTCATCACCCAATCAGTATACACTGTACCCAATTTGTAGTCTTAACCCTCATCGCCTTCCCACCCTTCCCCCTAAATCCCCCAAATCCATTGTGTCATTCTTACGCCTTTGCATCCTTATAGCTTACCTCCTACTTATTAGTGAAAATATACGATGCTTGGTTTTCCATTCTTGAGTTACTTCACTTAAAATAATAGTCTTCAATCTCATCCAGATTGTTGCAAATACCACTCATTTCTTTTTATGGCTGAGTAGTATTCCATTGTATATAGATACCACAGTTTCTTTATTCAGTCATTGATTGATGGACATTTGGGTTGCTTCCATGTTTTTGCAATTGTTAATTGTGCTGCTATAAACATGCATGTCCAAATACCTTTTTCATATAATTATTTCATTTCCTCTGGGTAGATACCCAGTAGTGGGATTGCTGGATCAAATGGTAATTCTACTTTTAGTTATTTAAGGAATCTCCACTCTGTTTTCCATAGTGATTGTACTAGTTTACATTCCCACCAGCAGTGTAGAAGTGTTCCCTGTTCACTGAATACACATCAACATTTAGTATTTTTTTAATTTTTTTTATTATAGCCATTCTTGCAGAAATAAGGTGGTATTGTATTGTGGTTTTGATTTGCATGTCCCTGATCATGAGTGATGCTGAGCATTTCTTTTACATGTTTCTTGGCCATTTGTATATCTCCTTTTAAAATTGTCTATTCATGCCCTTAGCCCACTTTCTGATGGGATTGTTTGTTTTTCTTGTTAATTTGAGTTCATTGTACATTCTGGATATCAGTCCTTTGTCAGATGTATAGAGTGTGAAGATTTTCTCCCATTCTGTGGGTTGTCTGTTCACTCTGCTGACTGTTCCTTTTGCCATGAAAAATTTCTTTAGTTAAATTAGGTTCCAGATTTAAATTAGTTAAATCTTTGCTTCTATTGTATTTACTTTGGGTTCTTGGAAATAAAATCCTTGCCTAAGCCGAACTCTAGAAGGGTTTTTCCAATACTATCTTCTAGAAGTTTTACAGATTCAGGTCCTTGATCCATTTTGAGTTGATTTTTGCGTAAGGTAGGTGAGAGATGAGGATCCAGTTTCATTTTCTTACATGTGGCTTGCGAATTATCCCAGCACTATTTGTTCAATGGGATGCCCTTTCCCCACTTTTGTTTTTGTTTGCTTTGTCAAAGATCAGTTGGCTGCAAGTATTCGGCTTTATTTGTGGGTTCTCCACTCTGCTCCATTGGTCTATATGCCTACTTTTATACTAGTACCATGCTATTTTGGTGTCTATGGCCTTATAGCATAATTTAAAATCGGGTAATGTGATACCTCCAGATTTGTTCTTTTTGCTTAGTCATGCTTCGGCTATGCGGGCTGGTATGTGGAAGTTATAGTATGTTTTAACTAAAGAATGATAATTCAAATACTACCATGGCCATAGTCATTCACATTCACCTTTACTGTTTACAGAGAAAGTTCAGGCCATTATTTTTTCTTTAAAAAAGGACACTGTCTTCTATTAATCATTGATCTAAAAGATCATAAAATCTTGATGAGGCAGAGTTAGGATCTGCAGATTCTGCTACATCTTAAGAACACAAGAATGGTGGCTGTGTGTGGTGGCTCAGGTCTGTAGTCCCAGCACTTTGGGAGGCTGAGGCGGGAGGATCATGAGGTCAGGAGTTCAAGACCATTCTGGCCAACATGGTGAAGCCCCATCTCTACTAAAAATACAAAAATTAGCTGGCTATGGTGGCGCACGCCTGTATTCCCAGTTACTTGGGAGACTGAAGCAGGAGAATCGCTTGAACACAGGAGGAAGAGGTTGCAGTGAGCTGAGATCACGCCACTGCGCTCCAGCTTGGAGGCAGAGAGAGACTTCATTTCAAAAAAAAATGGCCAAGAGTTGTCAAGTCACTCTCCATCTCCATTTAATTCAGTAAGAACTGAGTTAGCCTTCACTACCTGCTTACCACCTTTCTAGATATTAAGGGATGTGAGGATGCCATATTATAGCTGTGTTCTGTGGATTATATGCAATATACATACTAGGGGACAAAATACATACATAGAAGCAGCATATAATACATGGATGGCCCATGTCCTTAAAAAAAAAAAGATTATAATTTCATTGGGGCATTAGAAAAAGTAGTTTCAACAGTGGGAGCTAGTGCAAGACTAAATAATTGAAAAAGGTTGGGAACTGAAATGCCTTCCTAAGAATTAAGTTGGGCTATTAACTAACACAACTATATTTTTGCCCTTGTCAATGACTGATGACTCAACAACGGATCCTCAACGAAGCATTATATGACCTGTAAACAGATTAAATGTAGATGGTTTTTTTTGTTCCTTGGTGTTTTTGTTTTGTTTTTGAGACAAAGTCTTGCTTCTTGAATTATAGTGAGGAAGGAGACCCAGGCATTTGGGATTCGCTCCCCCTCTGTCATCCACTGTGCATCTCAATAGAAGAGAGAGCAGGCCAGCTGGCGCCTCTTGAATATCCTTCCTGAAAATAACACACTTGGTCTTGGGGAAACTCTCTGGAAGACACTATTTTTACTTAAAACAAGATCAAACCAGAAACCTTTTCACATGTGAGTCCTAACACTGTAAACCAGAACCCTTTCATATGTGATTCCTGAAACTGTAAACAGAAAACTTTCCACACGTGAGTCCTAAAACTGTAAACCAGAACCCTTTCATATGTGATTCCTAAAGCTATAAACATAAGATTCTTCCACGTGTAACATCTAAAGTATAAGCCTATATAAAGGCAGAACCTTCCTTTGTTAAATGAGCTGGGCTTTTGACTAATTATTGCCTGGTCTCCCGGCTGAATAAACTCTTCCCTCCTTTATTCGGTGTTCGAGAGATCCGTTTCCCGTGGCCACTCCTGCTACAGTAGCACAATCACGGCTGACTGTAGCCTTGATCTCCTGGGCTCAAGTGATCCTCCCATGTGGCTGGGACCATAGGCATGCAACACCATGACTAACTCATTTTTGTTTTTAATTTTGTAGAGGCCAGGTCTCACCGTTACCCAGGCTAGTTTCAAATTCCTATGCTCATCTGATTCCCCTGCTTCAGCCTCCCAAAGGGCTGGGATTACAAGCATGAGCCACTGAGCCCAGCCTATCATACCGTGTTTAAGATATCACATTATAATTAAGGTATCTTTAGCTCGATGAGCAGAAGTTTGAGAGAAAGAATGTCTACGTACATTGTCTTTCCTCACAAAGGACTTACTAATTTCAAAGAAAAAAAGGTAAGGTCACAGTGGAAAAATCTGGCAGACACCACTTTCATCAACTGATAAAAATTTACATCAATAGTAATGAGAAAAAGCAATGCCAGGTGCCTTAATTCCTGCCCAAAATGCAGGAATTTATTCATAGGGAAGCATCACACACAACCAAATTGAGGAAATTTCGACAAAATAACTAGCCTATACTTTTCAAAGATGTCAGTGCCATGGGAAACAAACAAACAAAAACAGACAAACAGACTCAGGAACTGAGGCAGGCAAATAGCAAGGGAATGAAACATAATTATTTTTAGGCAGCTATAAACAACATAAACAGAGCCAAACAGGTTAGCACAGGACCTGTCTCCTAGTTTAAAAAAAAAAAAAAAAAAAAAAAAAAAAAAAAAAAAAAAAAAAAAAAAAAAAAAAAAAAAAAAAAAAAAAAAAAAAAAAAAAAAAAAAAAAAAAAACCTGTTACAACAGACTGTACCAATGAAAACAAATTTCAGGCATCCTGTTAGGCAAAAATAAGAATATATCAACAACAACAAAAACAGCCATAACTAATTAAATCCAAGATGGTCAAAAACTTAACTGACTGCTGACCCTTGGCTGCAGTGTGCCCCTAACACCATAAAATTTTCATGGAAAAAGCCTCCCATTCCCATCATGCACCTGATACAACAACAGTTCCAAATTAAGCATATTTAGTAAAAAAAAAATTAAAAAAAAAAGGATGACACCCAGATTTTGGGAATGGCCTGTATATTTCCTGGAAAACCAATCCCCTTAATATAAAATATTCCATGCCTTCAATATGCTTATCCATTAGTATTTGAGCCCTGACCACCTTGCATGCAGCTCATTCTTTTGAGCACACCTGCACTCCTTTCTTGTATACTTGTTTTCACTCCGCAATAAAACTTCTGTACTTTCACTGTGATCTCATTTCCAGATTCTTTTGTGAAACAAAGATAAAACCTAAACCAGTCTTATGGACAACAGAACCATTCCAGATTTTCATGTCCAAAGCTGAGAAAAATATATACATATATGACACAACTGTGACAATTAGCAAAACTTGAAAAAAAAATTGTGGTAACAGTAGCCTACATGTGTTAAACATCCTAATTTGGATATCTGCACTGTAGGAATGTAAATGAGTATCTGTGTCTTAGAAAACAGACATTTAAATATTTAGGGTTGATAAAAAGCATGGTGTTTGAAACAGTCTCAAGATAAAGAGTGGTAAAGCAAATTTGGCAAAATGGTGAAGGGTATAGAAAAGTTCTTTCTATTCTTGAAATTTTTCTATGAATTAAAATTATTTCAAAAGAAAATGTAAATATTTTAGTAACTGCTAATGAAAATATGAGAAATTTAGTCTTGAATACTCTTGTCTTCATGACATAACAATTATTTCTATATTTCCAAAACCAAAAATATTTTGCTGGAACTAGTCATTTATTCATGATATGATTTACCTCCAGAAAGTAGAAAGCAGGAAGCAATCAACAATATTCAAAATTAGTTGTAGAAAAAGGACAGGCTGAAAATAACAATGAGGTCTTCAAGTCCCAGATGTTATATATGCTTAGTGTTTTTTTTTTTTAATGCATACATATTGAGGTATTTCATTTAGTTAACCAAAAAACAAACAAACAAAAAAACACCTTACGCGTCTCCAGTTAGGTTTTTATATTTAAAAGAGAAATCTAACCACTCTTCAGCAAACAACAAAAGCTTGGATACATGAAAAATTTTACAGTCACCATTTTATAACAGAATTTATCTAATTTTAAATTATTAGGAAAAGCAGAGGGAAAAATGAAACAGATTCCTACTGATTCAAACTTGGTATTTTCCAACTACACTTCATATTTCTCCTCTAACTCAGAGTTCTCCTAATGTCACAAATATTGCATGGTCAATTTCAGACCTAGAAATTGACATTTCATCTAGCAAAAGGGCTGATTGTTCATGATGGAAAATTTTGTGTTCCACCGTTAAAAACTCTGTAAAATTCTAATCTTCCTTCAGGAACCAATAACAGTTAAAACTATTACTTTACATTACCTTGGTTAACAGAAAATTCCATTCACAGAGAAGACTAAGAATTGATCTGTGAACATTTTAGGAAAAGGATTTGGATTATGAAATCAGAAGATTAAACTCTACTAATAACTAACTGCATAATCTTGAGCAAGTCAATAAAACTGTCTGAGGCTCAGTTTCTTCATCTGTCAGAGGATGAGATTTGACTGACTTCTCATAAGTCATTTTCAAAGCTCTAATGACTTGTAGCTCTTTATTAAGCATGCTTTTATCTGCTGTTTTTGTACTGATTTTGATAAATGACCCAAAAATCTCAAAAAAGATTTCCTTGTTTGGCTGCCTTCATTGTCACATTAACTAGACAATTATAGGAGTAGAGTGAGTTGGAATTCTACGGTTAATCATGTGATAAGAAATATTCAAACACACTGGTGAAATTTAAAATCAAATTTATTCCTGGCAGATACTGGCTTAAACCAGGGAAGAGGATAACTGCCAGAAAGAACAATTACCAGTTGTATAAACTGGGGATCCAATGAAATATATATAAAAATATACCATATAACTTATAAGCAATAGAAGACTAAATAATTAGGATGAAAAAAGTGTACAGATATAGGAACATAATTAAGATGAAAATGATCTAAATGCACCCCTTCTGGAATATTGTCTCAAAAATATAAATAATATAATATGTATTATCCTTGTTATAAGCACTGCTACCTTGAGTTTCCCAATAAACATCTTTAGTGTGTCTGAGAATCTGTGTTAATCAGTTCAAATCTTCTATAAAATGAGCTTGGCCACAAAGAAAAAAGTAGTATTTAGAAAATACTACAATGAAAAGCGGTACCTGGATCAGTACCACCAAACAAAATAACAAAACTCATATATGAATACGTTAAGGCACAAAGTCAAGGACAACTTAAGTCTTACAGTGTTATAGCCAGAAACCTTTGGGGTTAAATTAGAAGATTACGATTTGCATGTACAACTGTAAAGATAATATATATACAGAATACAAAATGCTGGAAATTCATTTAAATTTCTTTGGAACTCAATGATAAATGTAATGCTGGACATCTCTTGAGAGATAGCAACCTTGAGTAACATACCACAGAGGAGGAGGGACTTCGTAACTTAAATTCCATCCCTTTTATATCCAAAAGGGAATAAAATGGGGCTTTCCAGTAAACGGTATAAAATATGTAGATAGAAAAATGAACCTCTACACTATCTGACACATTTCAGAGTTTATATGAAAACATGAAATCTAATGTAAAATATTATTTTGCTCAGATAAAGTGTTTTACATATGAAACTGGGTGAGTACAATCATCAACATAAATTTATAAATCTTTAGAAAGTTAAAAAATAAATGTTTTTAGACAGGAAGGTCCACTCCAGAATCAAAAATAAATACTTCTATATATTGGATCCAACATTAAAAAAAGAAAGGAAAAACAAAAAAAGGACTCAGAAGCTACCTGTCCAAAGCAGAAGGGGGACCAGAAGTGCGTGATGGCTTCCTTCCTCAAGTCATCCTGCTCCATCACTTTGTTCATATCTTGGTCATAGCATTTATAGCCTCTATTCTTTGCTTGGCTACAGTCTGTCTGGATTCCTGCCCACTTCCTTAGCTTCTAATAGTGCCCCCAGTACTAATGGGTGTCTATTCATGCTATAAGCTTAAACTTCTGATGCCCAGTAATTCCTCTGCCTTTAGGATTTAAGTCCTACTATGTATTTCCAATTCTGCTCACTGCATTATTTGGCTTGGCTTGACTACCCAATGATAACTTGTGTCCTTCCAGATATGATGTCTGTAGCTGTCTCACTGTACAAACTAAAGCTGCACCCTAGCCCAGACACCAGGAACGTGCCCTGGACTTGACCTCTATAAGTCTAATTTACACTGTATGGATCAAAAGGACATACGTGCACTAAGTTTTGACCCATATAAAGGAAAATATTCTACCAATCAGAGATGACCCATAAAAAAAAAAAATGCTATGAGTGTAGAAGTATAACATAGTAGCTGTAACAGCTGACTCTGGAATTGATAGCCCTGTGCTCAAACAGAAATACACTATCATATATCTGACTGACCTTGTAAGTTAATCCCTCTAAGTATAAATCTTGTCAGCTACAGAATGGGAAGACTAATCATCTTAATAAGAATGTATTTCATGTAACTGTGATGACTGGAGAGATGTAAACAGGATTACAAATGTAAAGTTCTAACAACAGTACCTACCATACGGAAATCAATATGGTCCCTAACCTGGGCAACTATTAGAAATTGGATATGCCATTTTATTTTTCAAACCTAAGATTTCAGTATGAGTTTTTGAAACAGTCATATGCAAGAAATTGTCACAACTTCCTAATGATATTTAAGAAATTTTTTTTAAAGTATCTACCTACCAAATTTTAAAACATGTCTGCAAATTCATTAACACTTCTCCCACCAAGAGATAGAGCCCAATTTCCCTCCCATTGAATATGAGCCAGCCAGAGTGAGTCACTGCTAACACATATGAAACAATGGTAGTATACTGTGTGGGTTCAGGGGCTAGGTCAAAAAACCCAATATGAGGTGATAAATCAGGCTTTTCCTGACTCTTTCACTTGGGACACAAGTTTTGGAAGTCATACTACATGTAAGAGGTCTGGCTACCCAGAAGGACTATGCTGGAGTGATCACATGCAGTAAGAAATGCTCAAAGAACCCAATATCATCCTCCTATTGTTTGAGTCCTTCCAGCATCAACCAGTAGACATGTGGATGAGCCTTGAGATGAACTGCAACCCCAGCCTTCAAGCCACTCCAGCTGACACCAAGTGAAACAGTGGCAAGCTGTCCCATCTGAGCTCTGCCCAAAATGCAGATTCATGAGTAAATCCATGGTGTCATTTCAAGTCACTAATATTTGTGCTGGTTTGTAATACAGCATTGGAAAACCAGAATACTATCTTATCTATTTCTCTTAAAATACTGGACAGCACATTTAAAAGGTACTTAGTAGAATGAACAAAGTAGCATTCTCTAATAAAGTATCAAAATTCCTTAAAACTGAGAAACTTTTAGGCAACAAATTGGTCCTATTTGTTTCAACCAAAATGTGCAAACCTCAATTTCCATTCTGGATAATAACTTTATTTTCAATGCTGAATTTCAGAGCAGAGCTAAAACATGAAGTCAAAATGACCTTTGGTAAGAATGGCAGATATTCAGATAATTTGGGATGTGGCAATATGTAAAAATGCAGTTAGACTCTTGTCAGCAGCCTGTATTTACAGGATACAAAACCTACATTCTAGCTGGCTGTGATGCCAAGCTGCACATTTCCCTTCTCGTCTACTTGCCACTGAAAAAGAATCTAGCCTGCTGTTTAACACACCCATTCAAAATCTTTGCACATCACATTTCAGAGCCAATTACTTGGATTCAGGTTCACCCTTTTTATAGCAAAAGGAATTTCTTTTCCAATAATTTGTCTTCCTTCCAAGTCACATCTTGTACCATGCAGTGCCCATGAGGGTGCACATCTGGTCAAGCGAACTGTTTCAGGATAGCAGTCACTTAGGAGAGATAAGAAACTTAACTACTCAGAGAATATAATTGATGTCCTGTGAAAAATCATAAACTGAAGAGTTTAGCTGCAATGTTCTGCAAGTTTGTCTGACATTTTGGTAAACACACTTTTAACTGAGCTTCCCAAACAAGAATTCCTGACTTTCATATATGACAAAATCCTGAAATATTTTATTCACATATTGTGTTAGGAAGACTTAGATTTGTGTATAAGTTAGGAAGCTTTTAATAGCAAGGAAGTAGAAAATCCAATTTGAAGTGTTTTAAATAAAACAAATACATCAGTTTATATAACTAGAGAAATAAGGGTAAAAGAAGCTTCAGGTTTGGCTAATCCAGAAAGTTAAAGATATCAGAGAACCAGATTCTTTCTATGTCTCTGCTCTGCTGCCTGGAATATCAGCTACATCCCGTGGCTTGCTGCAGAAAAGCAGTGAGGAGACTATGTCGGTCTTGGTCAGATCTGCAGAGTAAGAAGAAACCTATCCCCATACAATACGCCTGAATCCTTGTCATCTGCCCAATATACCAGCTAAAGTCATGTGCCTAACAGGGATGCCATTGCTGAACAGCCTGGGCATGGTCTCACAAAGCCATCTCTGGCAAGAAGGGCCAGATTACCTGATGGGCATAGAGCCAGCTGAGCCAATCACCCAGGACACATTGGTGCTGTGCAAGGGGAAAGAGACCCACTGGATTCAAGAGACCCACCTGCAAGTCCACAAAAATGTGTTGTTTACTGAAGGCCCGTTTGATCAATTAGAAAAACAAATTCCTCCATTTGCACGTGGATTTGGTTCTGAAGTTCCTGTCCCTCACCTTGCCCTGTTAGCTTTTATCTTGAAGTATGATTAGGGCATGAGAGGCATAGAACACATTTTCACAGTGAAGTAATATATTTGCCATGTGCCCAAATTAACTCTTGGTATATTTAAACCATTTATAGTGGAAGTATTTAAGCTGGGAATGTGTTTTTCTCTCTTTTCCCAGTAAACCAGAAAAAGTAAAAAACCTATGTACAGACTATCGTGCCCTGGCAGACACAAGGAATTCCCCACAAGCAACCCCCAGCAAGAACAGCAAAAATACTGAAAATAAAATCATCTACAGTAGCAGCAGCTTGGATGGCAGGAACATGAGCTTCCCTATACAAAGGCCATCTATGCTTACAGAACACTGGTGAGTCACTGACATAAATGTGTTCCATCAGATATTTCTTGACTTCCCCTCCCCCCCAAAAAAACCCTATTAACTAATATTTTTAGTACAATGTTATAATTTCCTAATGATGTGGATGATTCCTTGTAAGTCAGTTCTGCTTTTCCTAGTAAAATTTCATTTTTATGCCTTCTTCTTGAACAGTTTTGTTCCCTTCAGGAACTCAGAAAAACTTGGTATAATGAAAACCTTATTTAAAAACCTAATGATGATGTTTATGAGAATACTGATGACAGTAAACTGAGCTACCCTTTACAGGATCCACTCCTCCATATAATCCTCACAACAGCTGGCAGAAGTAGGTGTTACTGGTCTCAATTCACACACATGGAAATTCAGGCTTCAGGCGCTTTGGTAATGTGCCCAAGCTCACATGATTAGAACATAGTGGAAAAAGGATTCCACCACAGCAGAGATGAATCTGAAAAATCCAAGCACAGAAAATTCCAACTAATCTAACTTGCAAATACTTTATTAAATTGAGCCAGATTATCTTTTGTTTCCAACTTTCACCCTTCCCATCTTTCCCTTACCCCATACATTACTCATGGTATTTTGAGAAGGGAAGAAAAATTATATTCCAAGAAAAATGTTTCCTTCTGCTTTCTTCCCTTTGGTTCTGAAATAGTAACCTGTGGTGTCCACCAAGGTTTCTCAAAGCAGGCTACTGACCTCGCCCGAGCTGACAAATCGTTCGCCTGTACACCACCTTCCAATGGTGCCAGATGACAGTCTACTCTATGATATTATTATCATTATAGTTGGCACTAAACCAAGTAGATAATTGGTTCATTCTCTGTTCACTGAAAGCTGAAATCCTACCCCAGCAACAATCTGACAAGAATGTTGGCATCATAGAGAAGTTGAGATGTTATTTTCTAGATCAGGGCTTCTCCAACTTTAATGCACGCAAGAAACACCTGAAGGTCTTGTGACACTGCAGGCTCTCGATCAGTAGGTCTGCAGCAAGCCTGACATGATGCATATCTAACAAGCGCCCAGGTGAGGCTGACGCTGCTGCTCCACAGTCAGCACTGAGAAGCAATCATTCTGTTCTCAGCAGAACTCACTAAGAACAAGAAGGAGAGCGCGTGCTCTCCATATCACAGTAGCCAACAAAACACTCAAATTACAGTCACAGGTTGCCAATATGAATCTTAAGTGGCATGGTATCCTTTTCCAAATTGCTATTGTCAAATTGGTACTTTTACTTACTGAGGCAATTTGTTGCTGCCTCACAGATAGTGTCTTCCAAAGAGCATTCAGTAGAAGGCTCATCAAGCTTGGGAAATACATTCCTCTTGGTGAAACATGTGCATGTGTAATATTTTAAATTGAGATATATTGTAGTACAAAAATAAAAGTTACCAAACCAAGGGGCTTTCAAAGTAATCTGACCATGGAAGAACCTTCTAACTTTTGAACCCTTACCAACATCCTATTAATACTGTTTTTATTGTTATTCTACTGTCCTCCAGAATATATATCTGGAAGATACAAACACATCTTTGGAGAACCCAGGGTATGTAGCTTTGATCAGAATTTTGTCCTTGCTAATGCTGTCAAAGTGTGAACTCCAGGACTTAGTCTCATCATCACAAAGAACTTGTAAACATCTTCAGAGTCTGTATTGGATGAATTTTGTTAATAATAAACTTCAGCGTGAGGAGCTAGCTGATTTTGTTCATGTGATTTATAATCGAGGAGTACCTGGGTAATTAGAAGATTTTAGAAACAATTTATAATAATCACCAATCAGACAACAAGGGGGAAAATAGCATACAACTGTAAACAGATAAAGGAATCATTAACCACTGGAAAATGCGAAAATTCAAGTTTATTATGTACATACACAATATGAAAAAGGGTAATTTATATCACTGAACAATCTGGCAGTCACTGGCCACAGTAGGGGCAGAGTGGGAGCCACTGAGGAGGAACTGTCTGTATCACAGTAAAGTGGGTAGTGCCCTTAAAGCTAAGAAGATTCTTTACATGCCCTGGTCAGCACTACTAGAGCTGCCAATGTGTCCAGTTAAAATACATCTCCAGCCCTGATTCTAATTATGACTGGTCCTGTGATGGCAGAATTAACTTGGGGAGGTTTCTTGGAAATCTGTTTGAGAGGAATAAATAGACTTTTTCCCTCCCAAGCTACTGTTCCTCCTGCCTGAAACATGAACCTGATGCCAGAAAGTACAACTGCCACAAAGCCATGCTCGTGCTGTGACAAGCATGAGGATAAGAGCTACAGACTAAGGATGGCAGGAAAGGAGAGCAAAGGAGCCTGCCCTCCTGGAGGCATCACCCCTGGCTGCCTATTTCCAGATTCCTCCTTGCAGAAGGACTACAAACCATTAATGATTCAAGCCACTGTTGTGTTTTGTGTCACTTGCAGCCAAACGTGCAAAATTACTTCGCTTGCTGTAATATTCACTAGCTGTGCATACTGGGTATGTGGCAACTGTTGGGCCTCACTTTACACATTGAAAAAATGGTGTGGAAGGCCAAGCATGGTGGCTTCCACCTGTAATCACAGCACTTTGGGAGGCCAAGGAGGGAGGAGCACTTGAGCACAGGTGTTTGAGGCTGCAGTGAGCTATGATCATGCCACTGCACTCCAGTCTGGGTGAGAGAGCAAGACCCTGTCTCAAAGAAAAAAAAAAGAAACAGAAAAGCAGTATCTTTGAACAATTAATAGTAGGTAGACACTTTCCCCCTTAAAGTCATGTATGTTGAATCAGTTCTACAGGTCTATCCAGGCAGCTCTGATGCATGCCTATTTAAAATGGTTCCTGGTACCTTGCTCAGGTTGAAACCAGCACCCGGGTTCCACACATATTTGAGCATATCTGCTAAACTGCACTACTATTTCACAGAAGCATAGTCAGAGACAATGAGTTAGTCTCCCTGAACAAACAAGCCTCAGTCATCAGAGAACAGAGGTGAGCGCAGCTTGTACAGCAGCAATTTCTCAAATCTGTGCCGGGATCAGCTCTGAAGCCTAGAAATAAAGAAAGTTCCGAGTAAAACCAAAGAAGTTCTTCCCCTGAACTCTGCAAAACACTAAGATTTTTTAATTTTTTTTAATTAGGGAGAATGTTTCTAAAGGGTGTAACACAAAAGAGAGAAAAGTATTATCCTCATGCTTTGCCACTGACTACAAATCAGCACTGGCCAAGTGAGACCACTTGGGGAACTGATAGTGTCAAACAAAGCAAAGCACTCTCAACAGCAGGAGCCCTGGAATGTTAAGAGCCATGACTTTTACCTCCCATTGTTATCTGCTCAGTGACAGACAGCAATTCTTCACCTGCTCTCAGGGATGAGACTGAGGGCAGTCCCTGAGACTTTTCTGAACACTTAGGAAATAAAAACCATCTAAATCTCTTACCCACGCACCCCGATGTGGTGAAGGAGAGAAACTACATTTTCTAAAGGGTAGATTCTAGTTGATTTTTGCTTTTCCGTATATCTCCTTTTCAGTTCCAAGATCACTGTGGGGCACAGTGAAGGCCAGTTCTTGCTTGACACTTAAAGATTCTTTTTCTCTGGCTAAGGAGATGGCTAGAGCCAGCTCTCTCTTGTGAATATTATTGTCACAGGTTCTTTGAGATTCACTTCCTTAGTGGGCCCCTTGACTAGAACTTCTCTGTCTAGTTGAGGTTCATAGTGCCACTATGACTTCGCCAGTGTGGGCAGTGCAGCTAGCCACACCTTACCCCTCAGCTTCCACAGCCCGTGGCAATCCCCACAGCCTCATACCGATGAGGTTCCCTATCCTATTGGAATTACCCCTTTAGAAAATGACCCCAGCTAAACATTGCCACTGTGGGTTTCCCAACAGGTCCTTGGGATCCATGCACCTTTGGCATGCCATCAGTTAGGAATGCAGCCACTCGCTACAGGTTCTGCTGTCTTCTCTACATGCCACAGGCCACATCAGCTTCACAGTTATGAGGTGGGTACCAGATCACTGTGCCCCGATAACTACAGGAAAATCATGTGGTGTTTTCCAAGTGATTCCACTAAAGGCCTTGTTACTCTATCTAAAGATTAAGGCTCAGCTGGGCACGATGGCGCATGCCTATAATCCCAGCACTTTGGGAGGCTGAGGAGGGTCAATCACTTGAAGTCAGGAGTTTGAGACCAGCCTGGCCAATATGGTGAAACCCCATCTCTACTAAAAATACAAAAATTAGTCAGTCATGATGGCAAGTGCCTGTAATCCCAGCTACTCAGGAGGCTGAGGCAGAAGAATCACTTGAACCCTGGAGATGGAGGTTGCAGTGAGCTGTGATCATGCCACTGCACTCTAGCCTGGGCAAAAGAGCGAGACTCAGTCCCCGCCCCACCCAAAAAATATATATATATAAGGTTCACAACAAAGCTCATCCAAAAAATCCTTCTCACAAAATCCTTTCCCCATAGCCATCCTCCTCTTTTTTTTAAATCCATGTTAAAGAATTGTGTAATTAAACTTTATAAACTCCCTTCAAAAATCTCTAGCTTGATCTAATAACTCACTTCTATATAGAATACCAATGGCAAAATATTTTTTTCCCAGCTGAGCAGGAAAAAGACTTAAATATCCCAGAGAGACAGAGGTGACATGAGTAGGAAGGATTTCTTAGGGAGTGTGAGACAGTCCCTGAGGAGCCCCTAAAATTACCAGGTGAAAACAGGAAATGTGGGGGTCTAGAGATCTTGCGATCTAAAAATTGGTGTGGTAAGCAAGTAAAACATCAACTATTTCTGTTAATATAACCACTGATATTCAAGAACTGGTAAGGTCTAGATAAATTCACTTTACCTAAATGTAATGACAATAAATTTAAATTTCGGTACATCACAGAAAGATAAAAATTACCCAAAGTTTTATCTATTTAGTCTTGAAATGTATTAAATGATTCAGTATAATTATTAAGTAATTTTATAATGATACTGTTCCCAGGATAATATTAAAGTTACTTTGGATATCCATAGTATAAACCTCTAAAAAAATTCAGAAGCATCCTGAGTTGCAGGGATAGTCAGTCTAAGATTTAAAACTTAAACTACAGAAAAGCCACAAAATGAATAACATACACATTCAATAGCCATCTCATTCATGTGTTTCCCCAACAGGAAATTATAGGATATATTCCTCACCAAGCCACAGAAGTATTTTCTTAAAATGTTTTGCCCAGAAATTATTAAAATCCTGAAATAAAGGTTAGGTGGAATCCTTCAAAGTCACATTCTCAAGGAGAAGTGAGGGGAAGTGTGAGGAAGGGCAGGAAAGGAAAAAGCAAAGAGGGGTAAAAAAAAAAAACAGCATTTACCAGCTAGAATAAAAAATAACTCGTCTACCCACCTGGGCTCATGAACCCTGGGTGTAAGCTTCTGAGGAACAGATCAAAAACTCTACTGACATGTAACATTTGAAAGCCATGGAACTCAGACACTGCATGGTTTTCCTCATCCCATTATGTACAGAGCCTTCTAGCAATGCTGAGCATTTCCAAATAAATAAATAAACACAAAAGATTATATTTCAAAAATAGCTGCCTAAATTGGAGCCACAAAATACATGCACATTGAATGTGGGTACATGCCCACACCAGCTGGACTTGTAAAGACTGCAATCAAAGAATGAAAAACAGAAGAAGAAATATGGGAGTGGCACTTTGAAGCAGATTTAAGGAGCATGCTGCATAATACACACACTACAGAGTCATCTCATCCCTGCAGAAAAAACTGCACATACAGCCAAGACAGTACTGGAGTAGAAAAAGCCCCCATTCATGTTTTCTCTACTCCAAGATAACACAAGCCAGATGCCAATATCCAAATATTCTTTATGTACAAATTAGGCATTAAATGAATGGTAAAAGTGCTTATTCTGGAATAAAAATTGTGTTGTCTTTATTTAGACGCCTGATATAAACAAAACACTTTAATGACACTAAAGGTTTCAAAGTTAACATTTTTCTAATACTAAATGTGGTATTTTCAACTGCCCTGTGAAGTTATGTTTAACTCTTTATATTATTAAATCAGTGTGGCCTCTTCTCATAAAAAAATGTTATGGAAATAACACCCAACTGAATCAGAAACAAGACATAGTAAGAGAAATAAACACAGAACATAAGGACAATATAATCATTTAAAACCTGAAAGCATTTACATTATCTAATTATTAAACAAGAATGGGTAGTCTATGCCAGTTGATTAAGGCATTTCAAATTTCTAGGGGCTACTCATTTTTAATTTTATCAATGAAAATGATGTTATAAAATTTTTCTAACAAGCACTTCCATTGCTATTACTATTTCAGAGTTACAATGTTATTCCTTGTGACTAAGGTAGCATACTCCCAATATTGTTAACCATCCTCCTTTGTCTATTAATTTGTTTATAGAAACATTCACTCATAATAATTATTCAGCCCAGCTGTGCTATGTGCTAAGGATTCAGAGACAAGTAACACAGCTTCAAGGAGTCCACAGCTTAGAATGGGAAAGAAACCAGTAAGCAATGATTACAAAATCAGGCAAAATGTGCAGTGATAGAGGTAAGATTATTCAAAACTTGGATGTCAAACTGCTTTCACAGACATAAGTTTATACATAACTTACAGAGTGGGGGGGAAATGACTGTAACCCCAATATTCAGAGCATGGACACCAAGATTACATCTGTCATCTATGATGATGTATAGTTGATTAGGAGCAGAGTCTCTGCTAGAGTAATGCAAGCCCTACATTTTTTCACTACACTATGCTGAATTTCCCAGGTCGTGAAGATTTTGACAAAAAATCATCATCATATATGACACGCACAACTAGTTATTGAATTCATGTGCTTCCTAGATCTGTATTCGGGACTCTCATGTAGAAGCTAGTACAATAATCTCTACGCACTGATCCTGTGAAATTTTAATGACTTTCTGTTCGTTCTTTCTCATTTCTCAAATGTTTCTCTTAACCTTTCCTGTCATCCCTTTCTAGTGGAAAGAACTTCAGTCATTAGTGTCTACGACTGAAAAACAGTGAGGGCAACCTTAAAGCAAGCATCATTAAACTTCAGCTTAAAAACAAGGCCAAGAGCAGACCACACAATCTATGTAAGCATGTGCAGAAAAGATGTGGCCACCAAGCTATTGAATACTAACTCTATGCTACCCTGGGAAACGTCTCACAAACATTCCTACAGTTTCACTTCCAAAGGCTACTCCCCACACACTGCCAGTGGGTGGGGGATATGCATGTTCATTCAGATATGCTTAGTTTGTAAAAGCACAAACACTGTCTTAATTATAACCTAATAATTCTAATAAACTCATGGTTAAATTCATGGCCAATGATGCCCTTATTTTTTTTAGCAATGCTCTACTTGACTGAAAATCTTTGTTTTAGAATTTTACTTTTGAAATCTCTTTCAGAATAGCACATTCTTTTCAAATATCCTCAATAATGACATAACCTTTAAATGTAGGTGGGGTTTGGGGGGGGGGGTAAAAATGATTTTTATTAGAGGCAATGCCTTTTTACTGATGACCTCATCATAAGAGCTTCTCAGAGGAGGTCATTACTTATAAAGACATATAAATAATTGTTTACATTTGATAACCTAATAATCTCTATTTTTTTACACTGACAGTCTTAGTAATTCCATGAGTTAGGAGTTAATAAAACAGAGGCTTTTTCCAGTTAAAAAACTATCTCAGACTTTGCTGTTGTTGCTTAGTTCAAGGGCCTGCAGAGAACTCCAAAGAAAATATTCCCTCTAGTAATACTTGGATTAAATTGGTGATTTGGACGCTTTGGCCAATTAAGACACTAGGGAATTACCAGCCTCAACCAGACACAGCCTCTGTAATATAAAACTGAGTCATATGTGGTCTTAGTTTCTCAATCACATAAATTTTATGGAGGGAAGCCAACTAAAGAAGAAAATCTATATCACATGATTTCTACACAAAGTCTAGTTACTAAAAAAGCTCTGAAACATTGCTTTCCAGAGGCAGCACTGGAGCAAGAGGTGGTCCACCATAATGAGGAAAAGAAAGTGGATTAAAACAGGCAGTTCTACAAGCTGTCTTTCAGGGCCCCATCTTACACAAAGCAGACCATATTAAATGAAGCAAACGGTGCTCCTAGACCTAAAAGGAATACACTGATTTCTAGTTCTTTCTTCATCAAAAAGATTTCAGTGGGAACCTACCAATTGTCTGGGCTTCTCCAGTTTCATTTCTAAATTGAATTTGACCTAGTAATGTTTGCTGGGAAGCAAAATAGAGCTTTGAGACAGTAGAATACAGGGTGGAGATCAGCCAGAGTGAAAGAGTGGGAAAACCAGAGATTCTAGTCATGGCTGTTACTCCCACCAGCTGTATGCCTGTCACCTGTCTGGGTGGCAGGCTCCTTTGTCACATGAGTGTACCAGCAAGCACTCCACTTCTAAAATCATCCTTAACCTTCTCATTTTTGGCTAACGAAGCAAATTTCCAGTATTTGTGTTATGGGCTGTTTTACATGAATAAATGTGTTCATTCTTGGGGTTAGTTTCTGTTGCTACTAAATCACCTAAAGATGTCTCCCACCCTTTGGTCATAAGTAATTACCTTTTTGAACTGCAAAATTTTCCACTCTGTGGGAAAAAAAGGGTAACAATCAAACTGCATACACTGTAGAACAGGACCACACAGTCCACACAGGAATGGAGCAAAGCATTCTATAATGATAGGAATGGAGCAAAGCATTCACTGCTTTCAAAGCATCTGGAAGTCTTTCAAATTAAATCACTGCAATCCACAAATAGTATAGAAATAATTCAATCGTCCCCACCATGGCTGAGGAAATTGAAGGATGAAGAGTTTTCAGAAGGAAATTTCAAAGCAAGATGCAGTTTACCAATGTTTTCTACAAGAAAGCAATAGAGCAGTAGAAAACAACAGTGAAAAAAACAGTAATCCATTTTATGTATTACTATTACAGAAAGAGACCAGAACTTGATGTACCCACCTACCACCCAACACCCACACCCATAATCCACCACTGATTCAACAGAAACTCATTTGGGCACTAATGATAGAAAACTATTTTTTTTTAATGTTGAAAAATAGTCAACCATGAGAAATTCTTAAGTTAGTCTAAAGATACTCTCTAAAATCTGTAAATGAATTCACAGTAAATTAAGGTTATGCTTTGAGAAAATTCCAAATTTTATTCTGGAATGAAAGTATTAAAAATATTTGTGTTTTTAGACAAGTACTGAAATGTCTACCCTTTTGACTCAAAAGGTGTCAAATGCCACCCTACAGAGATCTTGACCCTACCTAGGTCCTATGGAAGGATTCTCTTATAGTCACACGGTGAAACATCACAATCTTTTACCCATACATTTATCCTTAAAATAAGGACAGTCATTGGATATTCACCATCAGCAGCAGTATTCTATCTAGATGACGAAATCAAAAGAAAAGTACAGTTCTTGTTCTGGAAATGATTTAAATCGCGAGTCATTAGCAACAAGCCCATCATTTACCACTGAAGAAATGTGGTTCAGATTTAAGTAAAATAAGAATGAATACACAAACACACTGTCTAAGCTGTTTCAGTTGTCATAATAAAGTATAGCTTCAAACTGCATTGGAAGGAAAAGAAATATAAATACAGTATAGGAAAAGGCAGAAAAGTAAGATAGTGAAGAAAATAACTAAATACAGTTAAAAGGTGGCAGTAAGAAGAGAGAAAGAGGTCTGCTGCTTTCTGGGTTTTCTTTTTCTCTTACCTTTTCTTTTCTTTCTTTCTTTCTTTTTTTTTTTTTTTTTTTTTTTTTGTGGTGGGAATGGGGTAGGCTGAGGAGAGGAAAGGAGGAAGATAGCTTGCCCAGGCATACAGGGATGTTTCACAGCCACATTTTACTCCCACCGATAGAACAATGGGATGATTCTTTCGTCATTTTGAACATGCTGCCAACATCAGGCTCCTCTGCCTGCCCCCAATAGCATACTTAAAACTTGATGATCTGGAAACTCAACTCGCTTCCTTCTAAAGAAGGCAGAGGGCATTTCCAAACTATGTAACAAAGAAGCCTCACTTTAGCCACACTTTCCTATTTCCTCAGCTCTGGCTCACCTCAGGTCTTCTTTGGCTCACAATGCTCCTCCCATCTTCAAATATTAGGGCGCTAGAATTTACTCTCTCTTTTTGCAAACTAGAATTCTATCCAGTCCTGGTCACCACAAAGGTTTGTTACTTCAGTTCATACTCATCTCTCTCCATCTCCTTTTATATTTACCTGGAGCTAAACACAATTCAATAAGTCCACGTTTTTTAATGTTTCAGGCATATAATAGGCTTTTCTATCTAACTAGATTATAAGCCTCACTCGAAGGCTAAGGTCAAACACCTTTTCTCATATCTCCCCAGACAGCCAGAGAGCTGGAAAGGGAAGTACTAAAAAAGAAAACAAAAACAAATGAAAAAAACGATGACCAACAGCTATTCTTTTAAAAAAAGGAAAAGTTTTATCTTAAAACATTTCCAGTCCTTGCATTTGTTGCAATGTTATTACTGGAAATCATAAAATGAACCTTATTTTTCCATTGCTTTGAACAGTTGTATTCATATTTAAAGACTGAAAATGTAACCAACAATACATTAGACAAAACAAACTAAAACTACTCTAAGCCTCTATAGTTATTGAAAAAAGTCAAACTGTGCTCCAAATGCCAAGTATCTGTTTATATAGAAAGGTATAAATACACAAACAAACAGGTCCCAGTGTACTATTACAGAGCATGGAGGAACTAAAATAATATGAAAATATTATTCTGCAATATCATAAATTTGACTTAGCATAAAATGATAATAAACCTCACTTAACAATATTCTCCATCTTTTTAAAGAATGACTGAAGTTAAAGTTTCTTTAATCTTTTTAAAGACTCTTTAAAACTGTCCAGGGAAATTTCAGCAGATGCCTTCTTTTTCTCTGAGTAATTTTCCAAATGGCAGCAAAGAACATTCTGGAGTCCCTCTACTAATGAGAACAATGTTCTCCAATTGACATCATTTAGTAAATAGGCAAATATAGCCATGGTAGCCTCCAAAAACCCTAAGAACATTATATGGGGACTTTAGTCTTCATTGGTTTTTGGCTTACTGGTAACTCCCCCTGGTTCAGAACTACTCAATAACCTCAATAGTAATCTTAAAGTAGAAGTGCAAGTGGTTTCATCAAACAAAAAAAAGGGAAAGCTATGAAACTAGAGAAAGGGAGATATAATCACACTCTATTAGTAATTAGCAGGAGTTGCCTGGGAACCACTGATGTAATATGAAACCAAAAGACTTTATTGTGGCTTAACCTTTTCATATTTACTGCCTCCAAGCACTATGGCATACTAACAGGCTGAGATCCTGCACCAAAAATTATCAAATGAAAATCTGAGAAATCATATAGAAATTTCCAAAAATATCCACAATGAAATGGCAAATGCCAAAGACGAAAAAGAAATACTATGCTACTAAACTCAAAATGAATATTCTTAAATCAAGAATTCCTAAATATCAGGGAGGGAAAACAAGGGCCTCATAAGGCACTCATGTTCTCATCTTGATCCCCTTCATTATTCTGTATTTGGATACAGATTTGGAAAGCTCCCTAATAATTTTATTTAACATATAATTATTTGGCTCTTATTTGGCACGCACTATTCTAAAAGCTTTACAAATATTAGTTTAGGTAAGCATCAGAGTAACCTTACATTGGTGCTATTATCCTCCTATCACAAATGGGGAAACTGAAACAAAAAACATTAAATGATAAAACAGCTAATAAGAAGTGGATTCAAGGTGCACAAATTTCATATTCTGTTCCCTTAATCACTATGTTACGTCTCCTAAATCACTGCAAGCTAAACTCAGCACATTTCCTACCACCTGCAATTCATCCTTTCCTTCACATGCACTGACTCACTTGGTAACCTACAAACTGCATCTACCCCTTCCCTCTCCGCCCTGGACTGAATACCATCAGTTTCTGTCCCTGCCATTTCTATGTTCACTCACCACTCTCACCACTTGTTGACATCCCCTTCTCTCCATCTCCACTAGTAGAGTTATCATTTAGGACCCATGATTTCTTCCCAGCATTAATAAAATAGCTGTCTGACTAACCTCACTTGCCTATGGACTTCTCCTATGAGCTGCTCTAAATACCAAAAAAAAATTCATTCATTCAGTATACCTCTATTTATCCAGGTCCACTGCTATGTTCTGTGAATGCAAAAATGAATCAAAGTCCTGCTGTTTAGGGAGTGACAATCCAGTCCCCCAACTCTGATCATGTAACACTAAAAATACTCATTAAAGTTCTGTTGCTTGCTGAACTATGCCCAAATTCTTTAAACTGATTAAGTTTTTCACTATATGATTTTTTTCTTCTGCTCCTTTACATAACCCATTTTTTTCCCTACTAAAGCCATCCATGTTTTTTAATCTCCCTACATTTGCTCATGTCTTCTTTCTATAAGAATGCCATCTCTACTTCTATATAATCTGGCTGAAATCTTACCCATCTATCAAGACTGAGCTTTCTTAGATATCACCAGACAACATCTTCCCGTAAACCAAAAAAATCATAGCACTTTGAATCAGATAGAAGGTTTTAGTATGCTTTGCATTGCCCTGCTTACAAACAAGCTCTGATTGACATAAAAACATATAAGTTGTCCTTCTGGATGAATACAGTCTCCAATACACACTCCAGGAACATCCAGCTCAGCTGAACAGTCTTTTCTCCCTGGCATTTCCTTCCCTCCTCTCCCTTTCTTATCTATCTGCAGTCATTGGCATATATCACATCAGAGCTGATAGCAGAAGCTATATCCTCCATCGTCTGTTTTGTTTTGTTTTGTTTTGAGACGGAGTCTCACTCTGTTGCCAGGCTGGAGTGTAGTGGCATGATCTTGGCTCACTACAACCTCGGCCTCCCAGGTTCAAGCGATTCTCCTGCCTCAGTCTCCCAAGTAGCTGGGACTACAGGCACACGCCACCTTGCCCAGCTAATTTCTGTGTTTTTAGTAGAGACAGAGTTTCACCATGTTGGCCTGGCTGATCTCGATTTCTTGACCTCGTGATCCCTCCGCCTCAGACTCCCAAAGTGCTGGGATTACAGGCATGAGCCACTGCGTCCGGCCCACTAACTCTTTCCAAATTCCTCCAGCTAGAAGTAACTCCTCCCTCCTTTAAACTTGGGTAACACTCTGTCTGTGTGCCTCTTCTAGCACCCATCACAACCTACATCTCTGATGTTCACGTGTATCTCCATCAGTAACTTGGCATCTGAAAAATGGACCCTTGTCTTACACATTTGTCTCTCATATCTATCATGGCACAGAGGCCACCAGATGGCAACGATAATGGGTGAATAATGGCTCAGTGGGTGACTGCATTTATACATGCTGGTCTAGGCAAAGAAGCTAACAAAATTAAAGAAGGTGAACAAGATAACTTCAGAGGAAGCAGGATGGAAGGACGAGGGGGACACACATCAATGGGTAGATCAGCAAGCATTGCCAGCCTCTTTTAGGCAACATAATTCCCTTCCTTTGCTTTACTATGCTAGATCTGGTCTCAGACTACTGGAGCCAATATGAATGGTTTGCAACTTACAAAAGTACTGTTTCACAAAAGTAATCAGTGGAAATAAAAGTCCTTGATCTACCAAACTAAAACTCTGATAGCATTCTGACAGACTGTTACTATCTTGGTTTGATGAACTATCAGTATCATCAACAACACCTCACGCAATGCCCTGTGGATTGTTGGGTATGGAGACAGCTCAGTAAGTAATCTTCTGTGAAGTTAAAAGCTACACTTCTGAATGCCTGTTAGATTTTCAGTTCTGCTACCTGTGGACATTAACAGGTAGGCCTCAATTCTTTCATCTACAAAATTGGGATAAGAAAAGTCATCTTGTGCAGTGGCTCTGAGGATTAAATGAGAGCATTCATGTAAGAAGCTTAGTGTAATGCCTGGCATACAGGAAGGGGTTAAGCAACATTAATTATTATACAAGTGTAAAATCTATTTGAGTTTACAAAACTTATACTCAAATTGGAGAAGATTATACTTGCACAAATACTTCATCTGAATTCAATTCAACAACCATCTCCTGAGCTTCAACTACACATAAAGAGACTAGGTTAGGCACTAAAAAGAATAAAGATAAGATGTCCCCCATCTTTAGAGATCTTCAGTCTAGTAGATGAGACTACTACGTACCCCCAACTAATTATAAGTCAGATAATGTTCAGGGATACCTGTTAGATACACTAGAAATGGCACCCAGTAGACATATCACTCCAGTGGATCTCAAATGGACATTCTGGCAATGTCGGGAGACATTTTGGGTTGTGGCAACTAGGGGGAGGGCAAGATTATTGGTCTGCTACTGGCATTTAGTGGGTAGAGTACAGGGATTCTGCTAAGTTTCCTGCAATGCATGAACTAGTCTTCTGGAATAGGAAAGCACCCTGCTCAAAATGTCAACAGTGCTGGCTGGAGAATCCCCCTGTCCTCTGACTGTAAATATACTGTATTCTGGAGAGTCAGTCCTCACGTTCCCATCCGCAGCCTGATTCACTTCTGATGAGACAGGCTTCCTAAGACATTAGCTGTTTGGAACTCTGCCAGTGGCTTCTAATGGTTATTTCTCATAGGCTTATCCTCCTTTTGATCCAAGTTGATCTTTCTACTTGTCACTACATGGCTAATCAAGCCATGAGCAGACCCCACAAAGCTGCCTAGATTCCTACTTTTACCATCTTCCAATGTGGTCGGTCTCATCTCCATCCAAGCTCCAGTTAAAACAACAAGTTTGCCATGGAAATATCAAGCTATTCTCATTTTTATAGCCTGCTTTTTTGGGGCTGGCAGAAAAACTTCTTAAAACATTTCCGGAAAAGAATAAAAGGCAAAGGAAATTATTGTTACCTAGCTGTTGCCAATTAAAATAATGAAACTTTGAATAACTAAATTATCCAATGCACAAACACACTTTATATTAGTCTGTTTACACAATGATCATCATTCTTAATAATTTAGTATCTTAAAATGCACAGTGAAGACCTGGCACGGTGTCTCATGCCTGTAATCCCAGAACCTTAGGAGGCCAAGGTGGGCGAATCACAAGGTCAGGGGTTTGAGACCAGCCTGGCCAATATGGTGAAACCCCATCTCTACTAAAAATAGAAAAAGTAGGTAGGCGTGGTGGCAGGCACCTGTAGTCCCAGCTACTAGGGAGGCTGAGACAGGAGAATCGCTTGAAACTGGGAGGCGGAGATTGCAGTGAGCCGAGGTCATGCCATTGTACTCCAGACTGAGCGACAACGTGAGACTCCATCTCCAAAAAAAAAGCGCAATAAAAAAAATGTTTGATGTCTTGACAATATTTGCCCTACCACAAAGCATGCTCTCGCATCAGTGTCTTGAAATAGTCGATATTTCCTGTTACTTTAAAATATTCACCCTCTGTTAATCCGGTGAATTTATGGATATAGAGCACATATCTCCACTCACCCTAATCATGTCTAAGAGCAAAATTAAACCCCTAAGTTGTCATACCCATTAGTATGGCTACTATCAAACAAACAAACAAACAAACAAAAACAAGTGTTATTGAGGATGTAAAGAACTGGAACACTTGCACTCTGTTAGTAGGACCGTAAAACAATGCAGTCACTATGGAAAACAGGATGGCAGTTCCTCAAAAAATTAAAAATAGAATTACCATATGATCCAACAATACTACTTCTGGGTTGTATCCAAAAGAATTGAAATCAGGGTCTTGAAGATATATTTGTATGCCCATATTCATAGCAGCATTATTCACAATAGTTAAAGGTAGAAGCAATCCAAGTGTCCCTCCATGGATAAATAAGCAAAATATAATGTACACATGCAATGGAATATTATTCAGCCTTGAAAAGGAAGGAAATTCTGACACATGGTACAACATGAATGAATCTTGAGGACAATATATGAAGTGAAAAAAGCTAGTCACAAAAAGACAAATACTATGTAATTCCACTTACACCTAGTATCTAGAATAGTCAAACTCCTAGGAACAGAAAGTAGAAGGGTGACTGCCAGGAGCTGTGAGGAGGAGGAGATAGGAAACTGTTCTTCAATGGTATTAAGTTCTAGAGACTAGTAGCATAATAATGTGAATATACTTAACACTAATGCACTGTTCACTTAAAAATGGTTAAAATGGTACATTATATGGTATATGTATTTTACAACTACAGAAAAATCAAGTTGTTAATAATGTGAATATACTTAACACTAATGCACTGTTCACTTAAAAATGGTTAAGATGGTACATTATATAGTATGTGTATTTTACAACTACAGAAAAATCAAGTTGTTAATATTTAATCTCACTTCTATGTATTCTCTTCTTGGACTCATTAACTCAAAATTCTTTGCACATCTAAGAAAAAACATATCTATACATCTATCTGGAAACTAGGCTCATAGCAACAAACATAGCTTAGATTTAGTTCATTTTCCAAAGGAAAATAAATGTTGTAAGTTATACAGAATAGAGCATTAGCAATTAAATTAACATGGCCAAAATTCCACGCATGTAGACTCTACTTCTCTTTCACACAATTAGCTTAAAAAGGGTGATTTTGGAATGCAGTCCAGCCTACATAAATGACTATCAACATAGAAATGATTGGGTAAATCATAAAACACCCATACCATGAAAGAGTAGATGTATAACGGTGCAAGGATGTCTATGCAATGAAGGCTGAATGGAAAAGTAAACTGTGATACAAGAGCATTCATATATCCCATGTCACTGTTCTAAGCACCTGGGACCAGTAGTGTTAAATAATTTTGGGTCCTGCTCAAAGACGTTATATAGCGTAACAGAGATAAACTAAAACGCAAACATGTATATGATCACAAATATTAAGTTCCATAAAGAAAAAGTACTGGACACCATAAGAAGGAGCACTTGTTTTAGAGCGTTCAAGGGATGGATGTGTCCACCATGAGCCGACTCACATCTTATGTAAACTGAGGCCTGAAGAAGAATGAACAAGATTAAGTCAAGTGATGAACAGAAGAAGGAACACTGTATGTGAAGGCTCCTACGTATCTGTACCTAATAAATGATATGATTTGGATCTGTGTCCCCACCCAAACCTCATGTTCAACTGTAATCCCAGCTGTTGGAGGTAGGGCCTAGTGGGAGGTGACTGGATCATGAAGGTGGGTCCTTCATGAATGGCTTAGCACTATCCCTTTGCTGCTGTTCTTGTGGTAGAGTTCTCATGAGATATGATTGTTTTAAAAAGTTTGTAGTCCCTCCCCACATCTCTCTCTCTCTCTCTCTCCAGCTTCCACCATATAAGACGTTCCTGCTTCCTCTTCCACCATGACTGTAAGTTTTCTAAGGACTCCTCAGAAGCAGAAGTTGCTATGCTTCCTGTACAGCCTGCAGAATCGTGAGCCAATTAAACCTCTTTTCTTTATAAATTATCCACTCTCATGTATTTCTTTATATCAATGTGAGAACTGCCTAATATAAGAATGGTTGTAATCATTATTATACCCAAAGAGTTAGACTTAAAAGCCTATTACCTTCTCCTTTAGTGAGAGCCCTTTGTTCTGCTTTTTTTTGTGTGTGAGATGGAGGCTTGCTCTGTCGCCATGCTGGAGTGCAGTGGCACAATCTCAGCTCACTGACAACCTCCTCTGGATTCAAGTGATTCTCTTGCCTCAGCCTCCCAAGCAGCTGGAACTACAGATGTGTGCCACCACGTCCAGTTAGAGAGTGTGTGTATGTGTGTGTGTGTGTGTGTGTGTGTGTGTGTGTGTTGTATTTTGGTTTTTTTTTTTGAGACAGAGTCTCGCGCTGTTGCCCAGGCTGGAGTGTAGTGGCATGATTCAGCTCACTACAACCTTTGCCTCCTGGGTTTAAGCAATTCTCCTTCCTCAGCCTCCTGAATAGCTGGGATTACAGGTCCCCGCCACTACACCTGGCAAATTTTTTTGTATTTTTAGTAGAGACTGGGTTTCACTATGTTGGCCAGGATGGTCTGGATCTCTTGACCTCGTGATCTACCTGCCTCGGCCTCCAAAAGTGTTGGGATTACAGTGGGGAGCCACTGTACCCAGCCTGTTCTGCTATTTTCATTCCTCCTACCTATCAAAAGACAAACTGACTTACCTGTTGCTGAGTCTTATTAAAAAGGGTTGAAGAAAGAGCATGTGTATTTCAGTCTTTTTCTCTCAAGTATATAAAATATAGCAATATATACTTATTAGAGGGATTCAGAGAAAGCAAGTGGATTGAGTTAACACACTGTGGAAGTCTTATTAAGTCTACTTACAAGAGCAAACAATTTCTGAGACTGGCCCAGATATAACTATTGTTAACCGCACTGCAGACCCTGCAGAATCAAAAGAGCTCATCACCTAATTCACTCTCACTCTCTGCATAATCTCATCCAATAGACAAAACTGAACTTAAATATCATCTGTACATTGGTGATTTTCAAATTTCTTTTTCCAGCTTGGATCTCTTCCCTGATTTCCACTTAACACTGCATTTGGCTAATATTTAACATGCCCACAAGAAAATGTTTGATAACACTCACCACAGCTGTTCCCTCCTACAGTCCCTCCATCTCAGAATCCCATCAGGCCTAAAACCTAAAATGAGTGGTTTTCAGCTGGTTGAAAAGCAATATAAATATAAAATTTAAAAATTTTAAAAAAAAATGAAAAGAAATCAGTTTTCGGTAGCAGTTTTTAAGTGTAAGCTCCATAAATGAGGTAATGAACTTGGGGCTAATAACTGACACTGTCCAGTAGAATACACAGTCACAGAAGACAATCAAATCAAGACGTTTGTAGTCCCAGATGTTTGGGAGGCTGAGGCAAGAGAATCACTCACGCCTATAAGCCCAGCACTTTGGGAGTCTGGGGTGAGCGGATCACTTGAGGTCAGGAGTTTGAAACCAGTATGGCTAACACGGCGAAACCCCGTCTCTACTAAAAATGCAAAACCAGGTATGGTAGTGCACATCTGTAATCCTAGCTGCTCAGGAGGCTAAGGCAGGAGAATCACTTGAGCCCAGGAAGTGGAGGTCGCAGTGAGCCAAGATCATACCACTGCACTCCAGTCCGGGTGACAGAATGAGACTCTATCTCAAAAAAAAAAAAAAAAACTCAAGACATTTGAGGCAGAAGCAGCATGGATCATCTACTCCATGAATTCCCAAATTCCAGTCATTCATGTATGGATGTCATATATTGTCATACATGACAATGTATGGCCATGTCCTACATTTTTCCTTATAAATGGATTTACTTCTTTTACTAAGCATCCTGCAAAGCAACAATTTTCATTAAATCCAGAGTTGTTCTGTATCCAATACACATTGAAATAAATATGGAACTACTAACATTTAAAATGTTAATTCTGGCCAGGCATAGTGGCTCATACCTACAATCCTAGAAGTTTGGGAGGCTGAGGTGGGTGGATCACTTGAGGTACGGCGTTTGAGACCAGCCTGGTCAACATGGTGAAACCCCATCTCTACTAAAAATACAAAAATTAGCTGGGTGTGGTGGTGCATGCAGGCAATACCAGCTACTCTGGAGGCTGAGGCAGGAGAACCACTTGAACTTGGGAGGTGGAGGTTGCAGTTAACCAAAACTGCACCACTACACTCCGGCCTGGGTAACACAGCAAGACTCTGTCCCTCCAGAAATAAATAAAATAAAATAAAATAAAATGTTCATGAATATAAGGGCTAATACCTAACACATTGCTGGTGGTTTCCATTTTACACTTTGGAAAATGCTGAACACTCCTTATCTCTAAATAAGAAAACAAAGTCCCAAGGAGTTTAAAGCTTTACTAGATGTCAATAATTAATTGGGACCTAGACTTTCCCACTTTGTGTTCTGGTTTCCTGCTGACCCTGAAAGCACATGTTATTTGATTTGCATCCCTTACATAGTATTCTGTTACCTGTAGTAATAGAAATCATTCTGTGGGTAAAACGTAAAGTGAATAGAATTTAAAAGTCTCAGATGGGAGGGGCTATTTTATTTTCCCTCTATAGAAATAAAGCAACTACTATGTAATGCACTTTTTTTCCACCCGGGCAATTAGATATGGTTATACAAATGAAGAGTACATCAGTTTTGTAAACAGCAGTGTATCTGCTGTTAAAAATATGTGAAAGATACAAAGGTTTGGTAGAAGTCTGAACCGTGAAGTAGGTAAGGTCTTCATAGGGTGGCCATGTTTTCCAAATGAAAAAAGGAAATACACTAGCTTCAGGACCAGCCTGAGATTAACTACTACACTAGTAAAAAGTTAACCAAATTGCTATCCGTTGGATTATTACAGTAAATTATCTTGCCAATATAATCAGGGGAAAAAAATGTTAGTTAAAATCATTCTTTTGAACTGACTCATTGATTGGTTTTCTATTTAGTTCCCCTTTACTATCTTAATTTTTTTTAATGTCACACGTGCAAGTCCTGCACACCCTTCATTTTGTTATCCTTGAGTCTCTTTTTTTTCTGCCAGCTTTTTTAGGTTTTGTTTAGAAATATAATTTATATCTATTCACCTGGCTAACTTCTCTTATTCATCTCTAATAATTTGTAGATTCTTTGCAATTTTCTATGTGGGAAACCATATCACAATATGACAGTTTTCTTTCATTTTAAGTCCTAGATTTTTATGCCTTTGGCTGCCCTTTTTTTGTTCTTTTTTTTTTTTTTTTGAGACAGAGTCTCTCTCTGTCACCCAGGCTGGAGTGCAGTGGCACAATCTTGGCTCACGGCAACCTCTGCCTCCTGGGCTCACGTGATCTTCCTATCTCTGCCTCCCAAGTAGCTGGGACACCACACTCAGATAATTTACGTAGAGACAGGGCTTCTCTATGTCGCTCAGGCTGGTCTCAAACTCCTGGGTTCAAGTGATTCACCCACTTTGGCCTCCCAAAGTGCTGGGATTACGTGAGTGAGCCACCACACCCAGCTCGCCTCTGGTTTCATATTACTGAACAGGTTAGGGGCCCTCCAAAACAATTCTGAATTTAAACAGTAACAGTGCACCTCTTCGTGTGATTTCTAATTTTTAAGTGAATGTTTCTAATGTTTGAGTGAATTAATGTTTCTAAGTCTTTTAAAATTTCATACAAAACTATCATAGTATTCTGTTCAAACGACAATGTTAACTGGAAATTTCTTAAGGCCATTGCCATATTATACTAGACAAGAGTTGAAGTGATTGCCCAACTCACAATAATTCCTTTGTTTCTAAAAATAGCTCTGATATTCAAAGGGAAGTCTATGCAACATATTCTGTCCCTTTAACTTTGGATGATTGATCAAGCGTCTTTAAGTGAGCTTGGCTGGGCCAATCAGAGCCTCTCTTACATTTCTTTTTCTTTCTTCTTTGTCCTGCTTTAAAATAAGAAACTAGACAATCCTCTCTAGAAACAATTTCTGTGAGGTTTAGTACAATGTTTAGGACTCACCATGTGGAAGAAGCCAGTTAACAGAATGAGGCCGACAAGCAAATGAGAGGCAGAGATAAAAAGCCTCTTAGAGGCCTTAAGACTTTGTGATTCTGGCTGTTTCTTAATTCCAGAAGCAATGTGGGCCCTCTCACAGATAAATAAGATACCCCAATGTCTTCTCAATCAATTTCCTGTTTCACTTGCAAATAAGTATCCTGGGTTACACACAAATAAATCACCACAGGATGAAGTAACATAGAATCTTAATAAGAACCCCGGAGGGAGATCCAAGATGGCCACATAGCAGCAGCTCAGGATTGTAGCTCCGAGTGAAAGCGCAGAGAGAGAGTGGACGCCGCAATTTCAGACGAATTTTTGATGCCCACAAACTGGGAGATTCCCAGCAGAGGAGCCACACGGGTCGCCAGCATGACTCTTTTGGCCGGCGCAGCTGTTTTGCCGGCACCCTGGCGTGGTGCTTCTCGGTGCGGAGTATACGGGACTGGGTGCCCTTTTAGTCGGGCTCCGCTGGTCATCCCCACAAGGAGAACAGCAATTGGAAGCGCTGAGGACTGAGAGCAAGCACAGCTGAACCCGGGAAGGCCCAGCTCTGTGGGGAAGGGGCATCCGCCGAAGGAAAACTAAGAAACAGAAAAAACTTCATCACCAACAAGCCAGATGTTCACTCAGAGACCCAATCTGAAAGTCGGCAATTACAAAGACGACAGGTGGATAAATCCACAAAAATGGGAAGAAACCAGTGCAAAAAGGCTGAGAACACCCGAAATCAGAATGCCTCTCCTCCTACGGAGGATCGCAGCTCCTCATCAGCAAGAGAACAAGATCGGACGGAGGATGAGTGTGAGGAACTCACAGAATCAGGCTTCAGAAGGTGGATAATAAGAAACTTCTGTGAGCTAAAAGAACATGTTCTAACCCAATGCAAAGAAACTAAGAACCTTGAAAGAAGATTTAACGAAATGTTAACGAGAATGGACAACTTAGAGAAGAATATAAGTGAACTGACGGAGCTGAAAAACACAACACGAGAACTTCGCGAAGCATGCACAAGTTTCAACAGCCAAATTGACCAAGCAGAAGAAAGGATATCAGAGGTCGAAGATCAACCAATGAAATAAAACGAGAAGGCAAGATGACAGAAAAAAGGGGAAAAAGGAATGAACAAAGTCTCCAAGAAATATGGGACTATGTGAAAAGACCTAATCTACGTTTGATAGGTGTACCTGAATGTGACGAAGAGAACGAATCCAAGCTGGAAAATACTCTTCAGGATATCATCCAGGAAAACTTCCCCAGCCTAGCAAGGCAGGCCAATATTCAAGTCCAGGAAATACAGAGAACACCACAAAGATATTCCTCAAGAAGAGCAACCCCAAGGCACATAATTGTCAGATTCACCAGGGTTGAAATGAAGGAGAAAATGCTAAGGGCAGCCAGAGAGAAGGGTCGGGTTACCCACAAAGGGAAGCCCATCAGACTCACAGCAGATCTCTCA